>JAKSZP010007534.1:0-17896 GCA_022478985.1 Massospora cicadina
TATTAATTCCAACCATATATCTCATAGCTAAGATAATTAATGTAAATAACACAAGCTTTCTGTAGTCTTGATTCCTTCTACTATATTTTTATATTTGTTTTTGCTTAGTATCTTCACAATAGTTTAAGCATTGATTAAGAGGAAACTAATCACAGTATTAAAGTCTCTTATACTTGAGCTTTTCTGGGAGTTACAAATTAAGTCAGGAGCTAGCCGCTTAAGCTATTTTATTTAAGATCTAATTTGACATGTTTACATTTAATATCCTTTAAGTGAGGTTATTACCAGTCAGAGATACTATAAATAATCACACAAAAACGTAAGAGAAAGGCTACTGAAAAGCTTTTTACATATATGCATTAAGGCGTTATTTTAAAAGTGCAGTTCAATATTCATTAGCTAGGCAAACTTCTAGCTGATAAACTTGCCTTAGAAAAAAGCAGCCCTAGCAATTAGGAAGCTGTTTTGGGTTGCAGTACCTATAGGTCCCCCTACTTTTAAACTTTTATGTACTGCTTTGCAATCCATCTCAAAGTTCTCTTTTACTTTCTGAAAACTTTACTAGAATCAGGATCCTCTAAACAGGAATCAGGAATTTCCCTATAATCTGCTCTCTAATAGTTTGCATGAGATAAGCTTTGAAGGATTTTCTCCTCTTAGGGAAACAAGAGAAGACATTATGACTGGCTTTATTGCATTAAATATTTTTACATTAATTTTTGGGTAACATTCACAATTCACTATAAGGTATACTATCTTTATCAGTCCATGAAGTAACCAGTTAAAGACCTTAAAGTTTCATCAAATCTTATGTTGCATTATTGGTAAAGAGTAAGCTTTTCAAGGATCCCCCTCAAAAGTCTAAAAGTTTTTGATCATAAAACTTACCAAGGATGTATGCTTCTTTATGGCTAAAAGTCCATTTATTTTGGATTTCAGAACATTTAGCACTTATTCAGCAAAATAAACTGTAATAACATTGAAAAAACTATACAGTATAAGGGAAAGGTAAGGGTAGCAAAAAGATATGGTTGAAGTATATATCTAGAATTTTTGATGTCCTAAAGTCTACATCTGCTAGTTATTATAGATAATGATTGATGCATGGTATTATAATCAACTTACCCATATTAAAGTTAACTGTCAATATAAAAGGGAGAGTATTTATATTATACTTTTACATATATTATATCAGCATAACATATGTATACAGGTCATTTTGTTGTTAGTTTATACTGATATGTGAAACTTGAAACCATACAGCCTAATACTGAATTATACACTATTAAAAATAGGATTATCATTTGGAAATTAGATCATAATAGGATTTATATAGAGATTTAATGTTTTACACAGAAAACATGCTTATCTGATGATTAAAATCCTTAAATTAGTGAATGATCTTAATAGAGCTTAATTTAAAGGATATAAACTATGTTGTATTCTTTGTTGGCATAATATGATGATATCATTGTAAAACCCATTAAGAGTAATCTATATTATAATAATTTTCAGGTTTTGTCCTGATGCAAGTGAAGCCTCAGCTTTGGTTTTCTGAATAGGCTAATTGCTTCAATCACCTTATATTTATAATTTAATCATTAGTTTTCTTATTGATACTTTGTGGGGCCAAAGACCCAAAAACCATCAACTTTAGGTTACTATTCTGCCAATTGATGCTTTGTTAGGATGAAGGCCTAATATTACTATTAACGTTAAACTATATAGCATCAACCCAAATTGCACTTAATAAGTTATGTATTCAAATGAATACTATGAAATTGTCTTTACAATCACATTCCAAAAAGCCTAAGAATCTTCTCCCTATTCCCACTTAGTCCTTATTTTCTCTAGCTGTAAGTCTTGGAGAGCAACCACTTTGGCTTGATCAGAAGGTATTACTATTTAAACCAGGAAGGGAAAAGTCAGCAGCCACCTCTTATCTCCCTGGGCAATTTACCCATGTGGTAGATAAGAGGTGGCTGACAGCATATCCTTTAAGGTTATATTATTTTCCCCTATGCCAACCACCCATGAATTGGTGCAGAGAATTTAGGGTGTGTGAAGGGAGAGTGGCGGTGACCAGAGGCCTCAACTAGCAGGGGGTTGGCAGAAATTTTCTCCCTCAAAGGGTTGTCTCCAACAGTTCAAGTTATTCTGATATAGTTACAATTGAAATCTGCCAGGAGTAATCAACTAAGTTAGTTTATTTTGAAAAATCACATCTACCATGGGCCTTTGTTACCAGTAATTGTGAGCTCATCCCTGGTAGATATGGTGCAACATGTAAGTCTGAAAATTCAACCTTATGGGAAATTGTGGGAATTTCCCTCACAGAGGAAAGAGAAACTCAAAGCATCTGTGAAGCCTTGGTTCAACTGAGTGACTTGACACATGTTGTTGATGAGCGCTGAGTAACTGGCTTAAGATCACAAAACCTCAACTACTTCAAACCCCTTTTATGCTTCTTCCCTTGTGAATAAGAATGAAAGGTCTATATGGAGGTAGTTCTGACCAAAGGCCATCAGCAGGACCCCAATCCTCATCTGGCCCCCACCCTGCCACCTTACACCCCTTTTTAACTGCAAAAATCGATCTTAAAACTCAGAAAATCTTTAGTCAGGAAAACTGGTTTGGTCAATAAATTTGAGACCTTGAGTCATAGGGTGCCAATATGAGTTGAGAACTCATCCAATTTTTTTTATTTAAATTAATCATCAAAATTGATTCAGCTGTAAAACATCTCTGCTGAGTTCCTGATCTAAGCTAATTTTTTCAGGTTTGAATCAGTGAGAGTACCCTTACAGCTGATCTAAGAATTATGTTGTCAGAGATTTTACAGCCTCATATGTAAGCTATCTGATGACCCCTCAAAATCCAGGCTGCTCATTGCAAACTTGTCAGCCAATCCTGTTCAAGACATCCCCCCTAATCATTTACTCCATTATTAAGTACAAAAGACAGTCACTTCTAATAGGGTCAGTTCTTAGTTCATACTTTAACTTAAGTTTTAGAAATTCAAAAATCAAAAACCCTCTCCATGGACTTCACTGACCTACTTTCTGCCAATATTTCTATTTTGAAACCAACTTAACATGCCGCTATCAGCATTCTGGGACTGATGAGCATTGAGTGGACACTTTAATCCATCAATCCATTGGCTCACCGTGCACAGCTGAGGTCATCAAAGTTTACACTCCCAACCTATTTCTCCAATCTGCCATCCAAGATGGGCTCCCCAATTTACCAGATTCATTTCACCAATACCAATGGTTCAGCACAATCTGGTAACCAGAAGTCGCGAAATCCCTCACTCAGGATGGCCATTGCTATCCACCCAACTCACCTAACCATCCCACCACTGATTTGATGCAATCTGGACAAGAGAAGCTCACACATCCCGCCAATTTCATTAAGATGTTTGTGGGTGATCATCGTCCATTTTTGCAATTGAAGGAGAAACCCAGGCGCCAGATCATCCAGAGCATTACCCCTTGGGGCAATCTGCCTCTATTTTATATTATCAAATCAATTTGCCTTCAAATACCTTTTCCAATTTCATGCAGAAGCCTAAAATACCACTAAAACCATGTGATAATGTCCAATCTCACCCCATATTTGAATTTACCATTTTAATTGATTTGAAAACCTGACCCCATTTTTGTGGGTCAAAAAATTCAATGAACCAATGAGTTCTTACATATATAAAACAAACCTGAGAAGCATGGGACTAAAACCAAAGGCTAGCATTTGCAAACTCAGGAGGATTGACCATCCTCCATGCCTCTCCTACCCTTGAGGCTGCCTTGGAAAGACCTGCAGTTGCCCCATTGAAGCCACATGGTTTTTTATGGAATCTTTGGTATTTTATTTAACTTCTATTTACCTTAAAGGAACCATAAAGAGTCGCTCCTCCAAGTCATTAGGGCTTATTTGCCACAGGAATTCTGGGCATTCCACTGGGTTGTCACTCATTAAGATTGGAAGCCCAGTATTACTTAATTAACAGAATCAATGACATAATGAACTGACTAATAACCTCAGCACGTATCACATACTCCTGGAATTATACAAAACAGTTGCTTATATGTTCACAATAAACTATCATTCACTCTGTGACCTGAACTTCACTTGTTAGTCACTTGTTTCGCTCTGCAGAGCATGAAAACAACTTATCTTGTCACAAAGCAATGACCATACAGCACCAGTAAATCAATCTGCCACTTAGGTAAGTGTGGTGGTAGTGAAATCCACCAGTTACCTCACCAGAAGCTGCAGAACAGGTACTTGATGCCCTAGCGGAACTTCATGTGCACTTTGCATCTGTGATTAGGTTCGCAAACTCCTACTTTTACTGATGCATAGTGAATTGTGGCTATCTTAGATGCCTTGGAAGGAGAAGCTCGCCTCTGGGTCAGAGGTGTGCTACGTTCTGCAAACAAAATAGGAAATCATAATACCTTATTGAATTTAGTTTCTGCTGCAGTATAAGCACCAGAATCTAGAGAATCCCGCCTATTTCGCCTCTTTACCCTCTAACAGGGTGTCTCTGATCTGTCTTCACTCATTGAAGTTTTCACAGAATTTTCTCCATCAGTTGGAACCCCTACTGACATTGCAGTGTCAGCCTTTAGAGCAGCCTTTGATACTACTTAAACTAGAAATCCCTCATGGGATCCTCTCCCAATTTCTATGGAGGCAGAATTTTCCATGGAGTATATTAATTGGGGAAAATCCTTTCCAAACAACCATATCCTCGGTAGTAACCATATAATCCTCTAATTCAGCAAATCTTCCTCAATTTAGTTCATATCAGTTCAGACATATGTCCCTATACCTTCAGGTAATAAGGGTTCAGGAAAGCGTTCCTCTAGGGTTGCAGAGGAATCCCCTTACCCCCAGGGCACCCTGTAAAGTAACAAAGTACCTGCTGAGAATCACTTTCTCCCTACCACTGAAGAGGATCTGATTGGAATGTTGGACCAGGAAAAACTACTTAAAACCCAATCAAATGGCCCAGGTGGAAGTCCACTCAGATCATGATCAGAAAACTGATCTTTATAACACAAACATGAGCCCTACTCCTGCCATGTGATTACCACTTGCCACAAATAATTACAAAGTTCTATTTGAGACGTTTACCCCAGAGCTTTTCTCCTCTGAAAGTGAGATAAACGAGGCTATAGCCATTGATAATAATAAACCCCATCTTGTCTGTGGACCAGGACAACCTCACAGATGATCTCTTTGAGAGTACTCATTATAGTCACTTATAACCAAAGGTGCTTTCCTCATTATGGGTCCATCCCCACCTTCTGCTGCTCTCTCACTCTCCATGACCAATAATGAGGATCAAGATTACTTCTTATCTCCAATTTCTTCAGAGTAGGAAAGCTTGAGGTTACAGTGCAGGCACTCCTTGATACAGAGGCAGCAGGCAACTATATGGATCTATGAGTTGCTCACTCACTAGAACTGGACACTGTGCTAGCTCCCTTTTTATTGAGTGCCTCATCTAAACCAGTATTTCGCCATACCATTCAGCACCCAGTATAGTTCCTAGTCCATGAAGTATGCTTTTTTGACCACTTTCAACAGTGCCTGATCTACTGTACCATATCATCATAGTGATAGGCTGGTGGTTTTGTCAACAGGTATACATCAACCTGGATCTCAACTCCTATTCATTTACCAATAAGATGTGCAGTGGGGAATTCCCATTGAAACTCTCACAACGAAGGCCTTAATTAGCTCAATCTCCCTATGATCTGTCCCCTTTGGACCTTCCCCAGGATTAACCTGATTTCTTGGACCATACAAGGATGACTTTAAAATGAGCCTTGCAACCTGACTCCCACCACAACTAAAATATAACCTTACAGATGACAGTGCATCTTGTCAAGATCAACTGTCCGTTATACCCACACACTGAGGAGGAAGACATGGCGTTGGGGTTATGGATGGATGATATTCTAGGAAAAGGGTATATTATCAATAAGCCCTCTTTTATTTCTTCACTTAAAGTCTTTGCCCAGAAAAGTGATAGGTCCTTATGGCATTGTGTATACTATGGTCATGTTAACCGTGACGTTTCTAGATCCATACTCCTTCAATTGAATCAAACTATCTCCCAGGACATTGCTAAATCCCAGATTTTCTAAAAACTTGACATGTTTAATGCCTTCAACCAGGTGAGAGTCAAGGCGGGCCAAAATGGCTCACAGCTATTTGAACAAGGCGTGAAATATTTTAGTTAAGGTGATGTCCTTTTGTGGAAGAATGCCTTGGAAAATCAACCACCGCTTAATTGAAGATGTCTTGGGGGACCTAAGATTTAATTGCACGTCAATTACATTAACGACATATTGATCCACTTTAAAACCCATGAGCAGCATTCCAAGCACTTGAAGACCGTTATGGCAGCCCTCCTCAAGGCATAGATCTTTGTTAAGCTTTCCAAACATGAATTCTCTTAACATAAAGTCTACTTTTTGGGAAACCTGGTCCACAAGGATGGTTATGCTGTTTCTCCATGTAAGTTGAAGGCTATCCAGTCCTGGCCAACCCCCACTTCCCAAAAGCAGATTCAAAGCTTCCTTGGTATTATAATCTTCTTAAGGAAAGTCTCATCAGCCCTTAACCCAGCTGGCCGCTCCACTCCATTCACTTACAGGGAAGAATTCTCATTTCTAATGGACAGATGATTGACAACAAGCTTTTGAGGTAATCAAGAGAATATTTTTTCCAGTGTAAGGTTTGTGACATGCTGACTCATCCAAGCCATTCATTGTGGCTTGTGATGAATATGCAGTTGCATTTGGGGTAATACTATTGCAAGAACATGAAGAAACAGAGCATCCAGTGGTGAATTTCTCAAGAAAGTTCACCTTTACAGATCAGGCGTGGGATATTTATGATAAAGAGTTGGCAGCAGTGTCCTAGTCACTTACCCACTAGAGATATCTCCCCCATGGATCACATCATGAATTCATTGTACGCACTGTATCATAAATCCTCATTGTACTATTGCAACTTCAGAAGGTGGCATACCACTGTCATGTTTACATGACATGATTGAGGGCACCAACATCAAAGACAAGGCTGGACGGTAGGAGGTCCAGAAAGTTAAACTTCAGGCCCTTCCTGATCTCAAGCACATCTTGGATCAACGCAGGGTAAAGGCCAGGTATTCTCAAGTTGGTATAAGTGAGGTGCACAACGCCCAGTCCTTTGTTTAGATTTTGTATTAAAAAAGGATGAGCTATATGCTGAATGATGATGGCACATTTCAATTAATTGGTAAATGGGGTTTGAGACCCGTTCAATTTACAAAATTTTCCAACTTGGTTCATCCTTGGTCTAATCAATTACTTAAGTGTGGAAAATTTAAAAGTATAGCACCTTGTCAGATGGAAGTGTGCACCTATTGGTGCACCTCAGCTTAGTACCACTTTCTCTGACAGATGATTACTCTGAGTTTATTTAAACATGACCCTATGATAACAACCTTCCTCATCAGTTGTCATTTATAGAATAGCAACCAGTTCATTTACAGTTTTATTCTATGTTGACTTGGACATACCTGTGCGTGAGCCCTTTGATGAGATCCATGCCAAGTTAGCCAATTTTTCATTTTAAAATTACTACATCATCAGGTACATTAAGGCTGCCTAGCTTCCTCCAAACAAGGGAACCCATTCACACTAGCCCTTTTCAAAGCTTGGTTATTAACAGCACTTTGGGCCACATCCAAGTTTTGCTCTTAGTTCAATACCTCTTTTTGTATACTGTTAACCACCTTTGACCTATATCACTGTAGTTCCAGCTCCATCTACTGATCTACCTTTATGTTCACACTAATGAAGTGTTCCCTTACATTGCTCCATGCACCACCACGCTGGAAATTGAAGAGTTATAGATACTCTCCTGACATTTGACAACTGACCCCTTAACTTTATATGCACAAAATTTTCTGTGTGGGACTTTTGCAAAGTGCAAACAGTGTGCGCCAGCCATTGGCTATAGCTGAGGTGGGGCACACCACTGTTTTCACATTTTTCCAATGGTTGGAGCATCTCAGTGTTATTCTTGTCACCTCTGACTGGAAAGTACTCACCCTTATTGCCTGTACCTGGTGGATATAGACGCTTTACTATCTGAGAGTCATGATTCCCTGACTTTCCACCAAATTTAATAAAATTGACATCATTAAATCATTTTTTGACACCACGTTTGGATGGTGCAGGCAGGATCATCAATAAAGGGCATGGTAGTGGTGGCCTTGGATAACGTTGTACAAACAGTTGTCAACGTGGGTATAGGGTCATTTGCGGCCCAAAATGTGTTTTATAAAAATGTTTCCATATATACTACTGAGCCATATCTTTTCCCATATGGCACTGATATGGACCCCATTTCAGTGTATCAGATCACCCCATAGAACCCACTCTTGACCACAACCATGATTAGTGGAACCCAGGAGGTGGAGAAGATGTTACAATTACAATATAAAAACGTTTATGCAGTTTTTGAAGGTATGGTGGGATATGTCGCCTCAGTAGTTAGAGTGGCCAAATTTACCTCTCCATTCTTTGATGCAGAAACGTACCCTGGGAGTATGATAGACCCTGAAGAAGAGTTTGGTGGTTAAGTGTTGGCATTTTTTGTCATAAATAGAGATCATTCAGGCTGCTTTATCATTGATGGCTACCCTTCCTCCCTTTAGGGAAAATCAGCACTACTATTTTGATGGATACCGGAGCCTCTGAGAATTTTATTGACCAAGACCTATAAGAATACCTTGAGCTGAGTTACTTGCCAGGCGGTATGGTTAGGGGAGGGACTTCCCAATGTATTCCCACGCTGAAAATCATGGGGTTAGTGAACTATCCAGTTGGCACATATCATTGTCTGACCACTTCCAAGCTATCAAAAACCTCATGTACCCCATCATTTTGGGTCTAGAGTGGGGGCGAAAGTTTGACGTCAGAACCAACTTTAAAGAAAATACCCTATCCTTAACTTTAAAGAATGGTCACAAATTAGTTGTCCCTTTGGCTGAGACCAACTTTCAGGGCAATTAGCCCGATGGCCCAATATTCATACCCTTAGCCTTGCTCCGTTGCTGAAACCCTCTTTGGATGTTCCCCTATCTTCCTGTATGAGGGGTTGGAATCTTCATTTGATGCGGCTTCAGACAATGTACTACCAGACCATTTTAGTTAAATTGAAAGTCTAAGATCAACGCTGATCTGGGGTTTTATCTTCCCTGATTTATCCGTTGATGGTATGGGAGGAGGCGACCTTAGATGTGTGGGTTAAGGAGTAGTTAGCCAAAGGCGCAATTTTTTAGTGAACCTCCCCTGTATGTTCCCCACTCCTTTTTGTAGAGAAGGCTGATGATACCTTACGCCCATGCATATACTATGGAAATCTCAACAACGTCACTGTACCAGAATTACATCCCGTCCCACTGAACTCACAGATTGCACGCTATGTGGAGAAGAAGAGAGTCTTCTCCAAGTTGGATTGTCTAAACGCGTTCAATCAGATCTGGATCAAGAAGGCCCAGGAGTGGCTGACCGCATTCCATATCAGAAAAGGAATCTTCCAATTTCGGGTTATGCCCTCTGGGCTTAAAAATGACCCTGCTATCTTTCCACGCTTTATTATGCAGCTTTGGGGACTGCTGGGGTATGCGCGGTAGCTCATATGGATAATATACTAGTACTTTACCCTGACAATGAGTCCCATACAGTACACCTTTGGCAGGTGGTGGAGCGTTTGAGGGCAGCTGACCTCACATTGAAAATAAGTAAGTGTGAATTCTTTAAGTTGCAGGTCATCTTCATGGGTAACGTCATGTTTGACAAAAGGCACATGATAACTCCAGACAAGGAGAAGGTGATTTGTGAGTGGCCCACTCCAACTTTGGTTGAGGAATTGAGGAGGTTTTTAAGGAATTGTATGTTCCTTAAAAAATCCACACTGTATTTTTTTGAAGTTGCGGCGCCTATATATAAGGTAAATGGGGAAAAAGTGCTACAGTGGCCCCCAACTTTGCAGGATGCCTTCCAAGCGTTAAACTGTACTTTGCTGTTGATATCGATTCTTCTCCATGTCAACACCAATAAAGAGTTTATTGTTGCTTCAGATGCCTCCAACTTTGCCATAGCGGCGTCCCCATTACAAGTAGGCGAAGATGGAATACAGCATCTGGTGGGATATTTTTCTACAAAGATATCTCTACCATAGTTAAACTACAATGTATATGATAAAGATTTATCAGCAGTGGTTGTGGGATCCACTGACGGATGCCACAAATATTTTGTTTAAAGTCAGAAATTTACTTTTTTAATAAAAGTTATAGATAACGCTTTGTTAAAGTTTTTTTAAGTTTTTTATTGTTTAAGCGGGGCAAAACCAAAAAGAAGGTCCTTTTCTCGACACTAGTTTTTCCTATTTAAACTAGTTCAGATTTTGAGACTATGGGTATTCGAGGCAAAAATATATAAAGCTGAGTCATCTAAATTAGGAAATATAGGCTTTTGGCTTATCAGATCAAGGATAAATATTTTGAGGCAAAACTGACCCATGTGGTAACAATTTGATGTATTGTATCCAATCACCAGCAAGTAAAATCTTCTCACCTCAGTGGTGGTCACACTTGTGTGGTAATGATTGGTTAATTTGCACCCTATCATCATCAAGTAAAATCTTCTCACCTCAGTGGTGGTCACACTTGTGTGGTAATGATTGGTTAATTTGCACCCTATCATCATCAAGTAAAATCTTCTCACCTCGGTGGTGGTCAGACTCGTGTGGTAATGATTGGTTAATTTGCACCCTATCATTGTCAAGTAAAATCTTCTCATCTCAGCGGTGATCAATCCCATGTGGTAACGAACACCCCAAATTTGGCTGAGAAGTCAGAGTAATCCTATTATTAGTTATTATCTTTTTAAGCCATTTTTTGTTATAAACCATATTTTTATGATAGTTAGGATTCCACTGAGAATCCCCCAAGGTCTTTTTGCCATGGGTACTCATATCGTTGATAACCACAATATTATTTGAAGATTGGGCAGGTGATGGGCCAATCATGGTAGCAGATTTGGGGGCACTCATACCTCCAACATTCTTTTTCTTAAGTAGAGAAGGAGATTGTTTGACAGTGGTTGAGGCACTAACCTATTAGTGTCATCACTTGCATGCTCATCCCAACCTTTCCTCATACATACAGATCACTGTGCCTTAAAAGACTACCGCGCACAACGCGTCTTAACACCAGGACAAACCCACTGACTTGAGACCCTTGCCCAGTTTGCATTTTCTTATGAGTTTACTAAGGGCAAGGAGAATGGGTTGGCAAGTGCTTTGAGCTGCAACCCTGCATTAGCTCCCAATCCTAAGGAGATTGAGGTGCATAATAACATTTGATATTTCTCCAGGTAAAATTGTATCTCGATTTCCCTCTCCTTTGGCCAATGGGTGAGCGTTCGCTCCTCTGGAAAATGTGGAGGAATATGGTATGTTTAGAAAGGTAGTCCTTTCTCAGCCCTTGTCATCTGAATATACATTGCTCCTTGTCAAGAGAGCATTGAACAGGAGGACATCACCAGATGCTACCATGTGAAGGATGTGATGATTTGGTTTCAGGGGCGCCTATAGGTTCCTGCTGGATCACTTCGCCTGGAAATCATCCAGGAACACCTGAAGAACCTAGTTGGCCATCCTGGAAAGGTGAAGACTTTAGATTTAATTCGCTGAGCTTACAATTGGAAGAATTAGCCGCTCAGGTAGACAGGTATTGTAAATAATGCACAGTTTGCAACCAAATGAAACCAAATCAACAGCCACTAGCAGGGTCGTTGGTACCAGTTTAAAAGGCTGAAGGGCCCTGGACTTCTTTATCAGTAGATTTCATTATATATCATTGCCTGAGTCTGATGGATACAATGCCATCATGGTAGTGATAGACCGTCCTACAAAGTTCGCCCACATTAATTGCAAAACTACTATAACCATGGCTGAGATGGCTAGGTTTTTCGCCCCCCATGTGTTTGCTCTTATGAGGGGTCCCCCAAGGAATAATAGAAATCGTGAAACCCACTTTACCTCTGTCTTTTGGGAAAAATTTATGTAAGACTCTTCAGATTTGCCCCTGATGTTAGACTGCCTATCATCCCCAATATGATGAGCATACTGAACGAGTGATCCAGTGCTTGGAACAATTTTCTGCTGTGTTTCACTGCCGCGGATCATTCAGATTGAGCTTTCACCTTACCATGGTCCACTTCAGTTATAACAACGCCCAACATGCATTGATAAGTTGTTCCCCCTTTTTCACCAACTATGGCTTCAATCCCGTCCTCAACATGGAGCCCAATTGTGGATACAAGGCGGGAGCGGTTGTAGACTTTGCAAAAATGTTCAAAAAAGTACACAAGGGAGCGAGCACAAAATTTAGATGCAGCCATGCAGGCTTACAAGGATAATTCTGATGGTAAGAGATGAGTTGGACCAGCGTACAAGGAAGGAGAATTCGTGCTGCTGTTTTCTAAGAACATATCAAACAAGCAATCATACAAAAATTAGGACCAAAGAGGATTGGGATGTACCAGATTATCAAAAAGGTGGGTCACGCCTCATACCAGTTGGATCTCCCCCTCGTTTTGAATCTTTTTTAATATTCCATGAAAGCAAGCTCACGTTTTTTGAGGGCCCCCTCCAGTGACTCCCAATGCTTATCTCATGGAGGGGGCGCCGGAGTGGGAAATGGAGGAGATTGTAGCCTCTCATCAGGTAAAAAGAAGACTTTATTATATTGTATCTTGGAAGAAATTTGATGCAGCGGAGAACAGTTGGGTCTCAGCGCATGACTGCGCCCATGCCCATGATCTAATTGTAGCATTCCACGAGTGTTTCCCCAAGGCTGCAGGATCTAAGTGCAAGCAAGCCGTTGCTTCCATGAAGTTGGCCCCTGCCCATAAAAAATTTTCCTTGGCAAATGCCCCTGGAGGGACGGGGTAGAGCACAAAAAGGAGGAGATGGTAAAGTCATGTTTACATGACCTGATTGAAGGCACCAACATCAAGGACAAGGCTTGTCGGCAGGAGGTGCAGAAGGTTAAGCTTCAGGCACTTCCTGATCTCATGACACCTTGGACCAGGGCTGGGTACAGGCCAGGTATGCTCAGGTTGGTATAAGTGAGGTACACAACGCCCAGTCCCTTGTTTCAGCTCTTGCGTTAAAACGGACAAACTATATGCTGAGTGATGACGGCACAATTCAATTATTTAGTAAATGGGGGTTTGAGACCCGTTCAATTTACAAAATTTCTAACTTGGGACGGCCTTGATACAATCAATTACTCAAGTGTGGAAAATTTAAAAGTATAGCACCCTGTCAGATGGAAGTGTGCGCCTATTGGTGCACCTCAGCTTAGTACCCTTTTATGACAGATGATTCCTCCAAGTTTGTTTAAACATGACCCTATGATAACAGCCTTCCTCATCAGTTGTCATTTCCTAGAATAACAATCAGTTTATTTACAGTTTTATTCTATGTTGACTTGGGCATACCTGTGCGTGAGCCCTTTGAGGAGATCTCATGCCACGTTAGCCAATTTTTTAATTTTAACTACTACATCATCAGGTACACCGCGGGGCTTCCTAGTTTCCTTCAAACAAGGGCACCCATGCACACTAGCCCTGTTCAAAGGTTGGTTAATAACGGCACTTTGGGCCACAGACAAGCTTTGCTCTTAGTTGATCCCACCTTTTATATACTATTCTAACCACCCTTGTCCTGTGTCACTCTAGTTCCAGCTCCCTCTGCTGGGCTATCTTTATGTTCACACAGACAACAAGTTCCCCTATGTTGGTCATGTGCTCCATGCACCACCACTCTGGGAATTGGAGAGTTATAGATACTCTCTTGACAACCACTAGGTGCGTACCTACAAAAATCTTTGCAACTTTTAAAAGAAATTTAAATTTATTACACGGCCACTAAATGTTCTGCATGACATGTGAAACCGAAACCCTGCCATGGCTTTAGGCTCAGAGGATAATTTTTATGGGCTCAACAGTGGTATTCTCATCCATTTTCCTTACCCTGGCTCCAGCCACTGCATCATATGCTGCTCTAGCCCCAGAGATACCCATGTGTGAACGCGTTTAAGCAGGTCAATTAGGTTGCCCTGATGGGATAGAGTTGGCATATGAGCTGGAGACTAAGCAGCACAAACAGCCCCTTTATTCCTTAAAAGATGGGATAATATTCTTCTAAGATAGGATTTTGAGTCCCACCTTTCTTGCGCATGCAAGTATTTTTATGATCACCACGCTCCACCTGCAGTAGGACATCGTATCTCAAAGGAGTGCTGAACTAGTCAAAAGTACCTACTACTAGCATGGGCTCCAAGAACATCCCAGATTGGATAGCAAGGTTTAAAACCTGTTCATGCTACAAATCTAACCGTACAAAGAAAAGGGCCTCCATTACCCTCTGAAAGAAGCTGTGGGTCCCTGGACATCTGTCTCAGTGGACTTCATTGTGAAACTTCTCATGACCAAAGGTTTTGATGCCATAATGGTGATTGTAAAAAGATCAACTAAGTTTGCGCTGTTTATCCCATGTCACACAACCATAACACCAGCAGATATCGTAGCTCTCTTTATCACTCATGTGGTCTCCTAATTTGGACTCCCAACAAAAATTGTGAGTGATTGCGGCCCTCAATCTACAGACAAATTTTAGAATGCCTTTCTGTGACTTCTCAGTATCAAGCCCTGCCATTATATGGCATATTACCCACAATTAGATGGGAAAACTGAGAGTGTTAATCAATACTTAGAACAATATCTTCGTTTTTATTCCTCTAAAACCCATAATGCCTGAGATATGGACATCCCTTTGGCACATCTCGCTTACAACAACACGCTTCATTCCTCCAATGGATTTTCCGCATATGAGTACACCCTGGGGTATTATTCCTCTTTCCAGATTAGGTCACGCCTGACCTCTGTGGTTCCTGCAGTAGAGGTCTGCTTCACCCAGATTTGGGATACCCAAAACACATTCAAGAGCACTTGTTTAAAGACATTAGTGATTATAAGAAGTTTGCTGATAGGAAGCTACTACCATGTCATAATTTCTCAGAAGGCTCACTTGCTATGCTTGACACCCGCCACTTAAATATAAAGGTCTCTTCACGGAAGCAGGCTAGTAAACGCTCAGGGCCTTTTGAAGTGGAAAAAGGTAAGCAATAGTGCATACTGCGTCAAGATTCTTGCCCATTGGAAACAACATAGTGTCTTCCACTTCCCAATTATCCCACTTTAAGGGAGAGAAACCTACTACTCAAGAGCCTATCATTTTGAGGAAAGTCACAAGAGGAAGAAGTGGAGGCGATAATGATCTCAAGGAAATCCAGGAGGGCAGTCCAGTATCTTGTTGCATGGAAATGACCCTACCTATAAAAACAGTTGGGCAAGCTCAAGGGACTGTGAGAACGGTAAGGAGCTAGTGGATGAGCTCCATGAGTCACATCCTGAGGCTCCCTATCCGACTAAAAAAGTTTGCTTCTATTCTAGCCATTATAAGTAATACAAGACACAGGAATTATGTCATGGTTCATGTACCAGGAAGAGAAATTTTTTCTGTTCAAAAAAAGTTTATAATGTAGGTCTAGAAACACAACCTCTTGGGCTAGATCGTGGAAAAATCCCTCATGGAGGAAAAGGGACCCAAGGCACCTGTGGAGCCCTTGGTTCTACTGAGTGACTTGTCCCTTGTTGTTGACGAGCGCTAGGTAGCTGCTTTAGACTTTAGAAAACCGCCTACTTCACCCCCTTTTTCTGTTTCTTTCATTGTGAGTAAGATCAAGGGGGTCTTTAGGGAGGTAGTTCTGGACAGAGTCCACCATAAGGGCCCCCATTTTCATCTGGTACCCACTCTGAAACTTCCCATCCCCTTTTGAAAATGCAAAGATTGATTTTGAAACTCATGAAAAATTTAGTAAGTCAGGAAAACTGGTTTGGGCCACAATTTTTCGAGATTCTGGGTCATGGGCACCAATCTGAGTTGGGAAATTGTCACAAAAAGATTAATTTAGATTTAAATCGATTATCAAAATTGATTCTGCTTAAAATTAACCTTTTAAAGGTACCAATATGAGCTAATTCGCTAAAGTTTGGATTGGTGATATTGCCTTAATGCTGATCTGGGAATTGCATTGTCAGAGCTCTTATAGCCTTATATGTAAGCTATCTGATGACCTCTTGTTGCAATTGGTTTGACCAAACATCAGATCATGTAATATATAATTAATACTTATATTTCTTAGATAACTTAGAGATGGGTTTTGATGGTGTATAAAGTCTTGATCGCACAACCCTGTAAAAATTATAGTCTGGTTATTATCAGCCAATAACCCCTATAAATTTTTACTCGCACAGGTCCAGTTCTTGTGCAATTCTTCTTCATTATATTGTTGTTGATCTAATTGGTTGATATTATGGCGACTATTATCCAGTTTAATGGAATACTTAGATCTTGTCCAACACTTGTCCAATAATTCTGCTCAAAATACTTGATATTTCTCAAAATAGGGATTTGTTCCCTCATACCATCTAACCTAATCTTCTCTGAGGTTCCCTGGTGACAGTTTCTCCTGTTTGACACACAGTTAGCAGCAATCCCTAATTTGTTTCCACTTCTTCTCTGTATCCCCGCTCAGATCTGTACTCTTTTCCATAAAAAGTCTCCCAATTATTTCACACAGCAATAATACCCTGAGAAAGTATAACAATTGAAAGCCGATAAAGTCTACTACATAAAACTATATACTGGATAAAACCCTATTTATTTATTGGTAAATTCTAGGGAATTTATAGTGGGGGATTGGAGCTCAATTCTCTGTTGACACCTCTTCGATAACATGGAAGCTGTTGTTGTTGAATAACCCATCCTCATCTCAGCAGCGATGGTCTTCCCCATCCTGGCTAATTTTCTGTCTGTTGTACATCCTTGAGACCTAAAAAAGAAAGAGTCAGAAAACATGCCCCTAACATCTTCCTCTCAATCCAAGTGAACCAACCATATTTGGCAAGCGACCTGCTAGGTAATGGGACTTGTTACCCATTAAGGCAATCACAAACCAACTGATTGATTCACTAGTTGCAGGCGGCATTAATTTCCTCACAACTTACTACTCATTTCTAATCAGTTGGTGATGAAACCTGACTGATCCCAATTGGTAAACCTAATAGTTAATCACTATCAGATGCCCCTATTTCATCAGCAACTCTGCCTGACGAGACTTTAAGCAGTTTTCCAGATTGATCCTCAACAGATCTGACCAGGCAAATATCTTAAAATCTCCCAAACATAGTTACTCTGAAATCAGGGTCAACCAATTTCCAATTCACCTCGCATTAGGAAATTATCTCCTAGCAATTCCTGGTAATTTAGCAGGCTGGGAATATGGACAAAAATCCCAACACATTCCCCTTCTTGCCTGGATTTCCAGCAAAAGAGAACGGGGTAGGAGAACACCACTTCAGACAATTGGTCAAATACTTCATTTGCTCAAGCGGAGTATGATTGTCAATACTCAACGCTACTTGGGATGACCTTTGGCATGCGGCTCTCTTCCTCTTCCTTCTTGATACCACCTACTCAGAGCGCGGTCTCCACGATCTACTGTCATGCCAGACTTATTAATTTACTCATGATGATATTAATCCCAGGATCCAGTTTTCCCCCCATCAGGGCATATGGCCCGCTGTCATATTCAGGATTCTTGGTCTGGAGTCCTTGATTTCCTGATTTTCTCCTTGTCCTCAGCAGGAGATTATTGCTGTCAATGTTCATTTTGCAGCTCAATTAA
>JAKSZP010007535.1:0-17843 GCA_022478985.1 Massospora cicadina
TAATGGCCTCTCAGTTGTTTTGGATAAAATGAGGAGGCCACGATGTAAAAATTGATGACATGGGAGTGTAAGGTTTGAAAGATCCCCAATTGTTGGAAGACTTCATGATAGTGCAACCCAACTAGATGGAGGAGATGATGAACAGCTGAGTGAATGAAGTTTAAAAAGTAAACTCAGTTTCAGGGTCAGTTCTACCACTGGCAGCTGGGCTAAATTTAAAGATTTCTCACGGTAAAGGGCATGGAAGAGGCATGGGAGCGGCTATAGCTGGCACCCACAGAGTAGATGCCATTTGTTAATTGTTAAACAACGTCATTAAGGTTCTCATACTGAAGTTGATACTGTTTTTGTCAAATGTGGGCAGGGAGAACTGGAACGTGGCTAA
Source organism: Massospora cicadina (assembly GCA_022478985.1). Taxonomy (NCBI): domain Eukaryota; kingdom Fungi; phylum Entomophthoromycota; class Entomophthoromycetes; order Entomophthorales; family Entomophthoraceae; genus Massospora; species Massospora cicadina. The sequence goes on from JAKSZP010007535.1 coordinate 386, forward strand.
AATTAAAAGTTCTTAGGCTGCGTGGGTGGCACCTTACACCACGAGGTACTAATCCATCAATTACTGCTTCTCAACTGATCAGAGTTTGATCTTCGTGACTGCTAGTATTCTAATTATTTGTTATAGACGTTTTCACTTAGGACATCTCAGAGCCCCTGTAGTGAGCACCACTTCTCTTGGCGTAACAGTTCTATAGACTGTCGCCAAAGTCCAAAAATGAGCTTGAAGCTGAAAATTATGGAGAGGTCAAAAAACAAAAAGATGGAGAGAATATAGACTACTTTATTATTTTAGGAAGCGTCAATATTTATAGGGTGAGTGGAGGCATGGTGCCTCAGTGACCTTTGTGGCCCATAAGATCAGAATCTTTTCCTGCCTTCCAGATCAATTGCTTAGACGGCGCCCTCATTTTACTACATCATCCTTATGACCGGCGCGGTGAAGGCGGCGCCTCTCATGATTCAAGAAGTGGGGATGGGATTCCTGAAGGTGATTTCATCGATTCTCAAATGTGTGATGCTTCCAGATCAAATCAAGTTTTGGTTCCTTCAGGATAAGGTCCTGTTCATGCTGGTTTAAAAGTCAATTTGTCAAGGCTTGATTTAGGAGCAGGAATTTTGGCTTGTTTGACATTGTGAATCCTGACAGGGACATTATCCAAATCAAGTTCTTTTGTGGGTAGGCAGCTTCATGGCATCCAAGGAGGCTTGAGTGGCAAGGCCTACAGCATTTTGATTCTAGCATGGAAGTCAGATATTGAGTCCTGAGCATTGGCCATGCCTTGATGGCATACCCAGCTGTTCTAAGTCTCATCATAACTGTTATAAAATTGGTGGTATTCCATAGATACGCTGACAGATTTTGCACAGGGTTTGACCCACTGAGCAATCAGGGCCAACGATATGATGATTGTTGCCCTCAAAGCAACAGAATGAACTTTTATCAAATAAACACAGAGCACTCACTCCCAAAACTTCTTTTATTGAATATAATTAATAACGCGAATTCTTCTTATTCCGCTTATTCTCAACTTACTTAACAACAATATTTCTGATCATCTCATCTTGCTTATATTGTAGTGACTTTGGATGCTATGGCTTTTATGGCTTAGTAATTTAATTCGCCATATCTCAATAGCTCTGTCAATTCTTCATTTGTTAATTTCACAATCGCCTAATTTGAGGCGATTTCCCCATAACCCAATATCACCTCATCTCAAGGCGCTCAAATAATGATTACTCATATTAAACTCAGCGAATCCTACCCATTCCGCTATAATGACTTAGGGCTTATCATCCAGTCATATCAGAATCGTGACAATAACCCTTCCAGGACACCAGATACTGTAGGTGGCGTCAATATAGGGAAAATCAAGAACAGCATCAATCTCATATTGAGGCTCACCATCTACTATGACTGTGACAGATGAAAACGTCCCAGTTTTTGACCACCATCTTGCCTTATGATTGGTGAATGGACGCCAAAAGATTGTCTGATATGAGGTTTCCTTGAGATAGGAGTTTTGACTAATCATGCTCACCAATTCAACATCAGATTCAGGGAAATTTGAAAACGAGAAAAGATGACACAGGTAAGCGAGAATTCAACCCCAAAATTAGCCTTGTTTTATTTATTTCCAAAATAAACATGCTGACAAATTCTATCCCAATAACCTAGGGCACTGCAAATGACACAGGAAAAAACCAGAGCATTTGGCAGATCAGTTTACCGCTAGATCTCAACTTTTTTGTTAAGGATACAAATTAGGATTGCTGCGGGATTTCAGGTAAGACAAGGCAAGAGTGGCCCTGAGGCCACTAGAGAGACCCACATGAGGGTGGGAAATGAGAAAGAAGAGAATTCTGAACTGAGTTCAGAATCGCGCAGGCCTAACCTTTTAAGGTTGCTCTTCCAGGGAGCCCCTCCGCACTTTTCTTTGTGCCTCATGGAGCATGAAGAATATCTCAGGAGGGGCACACCCAGCGCTGAGCCCGCATGAACCTCAAAACCCCAAAATAGAGTTTCAACTTGATATTCAGATTTCTGAATCTTGAGATGAAGTGTAATTATCAGTTCAACCCAACCATTACATCACCCCCGCTAAGAAGGAGCCCCCCACAATAGGGGGCTCATAGCTGGAGGTAACCACCATGAGGGCTTCCTCAGTAAACATGGAGCTGTAACTGGAATGCAAAAGCCAGTCCACCTGGCGATAAAAAACATGCCCAATATGGGGCTGTACAGTTATCCCACACAAGGTGGGCTGACCGTGGGGTGAGGGGCCCTGCTGGGCCAGGTCCCTCAGTGCCAACCAGATCCCTGGTGAGGGGGAAGCCCCACTGGGATTTTGGACTGATGGTCGCTTCATATCCAAGGGTTGGCCATCAGTCACTGTCTCCCACCAGTGCTGGTTACTTGGCGACTGAGACCTGAAGTGACCACTGAGGTTAGGATGAACTGGGGATCTGGTGGCTTGCTAAAAGCACAATGAGTTCAGAATAATGTAATGGACGAAAACGTCCCAGTTTTTGACAACCATCTTGCCTTCAGATTGGCGGATGGACGCTATAGGATTGTCTGATGTAAGGTCTACTTAATTTGAAAGTTTTTTAACTCATCATGCTCACCAATTCAATATCAGATTTAGGGTAATTTAAAAACAAGAAAAGATGACACATGTAAGCGAGGATTCAACCCCAAAATTAGCCTTGTTTTATTTATTTCCAAAATAAACATGCTGACAAATTCTATCTCAATAACCTAGGGCACTGCAAATGACACAGGAAAAAACCAGAGCATTTGTCAGATCAGTTCACCGCCAAATCTCACCTTTTTGTTAAAGATACAAATTAGGATCACTACGGGATTCCAGGTAAGACAAGGCAAGAGTTGCCCTGAGGCTACTAGAGAGACCCACACGAGGGTGGGAAACGAGAAAGAATAGAATTCTGAACTGAGCTCAGAATCACGTGGGCTTGACCTTTTAAGGTCACTCTTCCAGGGATCCTCCACACTTTTATTTGTGCCCCAAGGAGCATGAAGAGTAGCTCAGGAAGGGCACACCCAGCGCTGAGCCTGCATGAACCTTAAAACACCAAAATAACGTTTTGACTCAATATTTGGAAAACTGAATTTCTAGTCAAAATGTAACGATTGGTTTAGCCCAATCATTACAATAACAGGCTCAGGGTGAGGCGGCATGAGACCATCAAAAAGGTGGAGGCTTTCATGTAGGGTGATGAACACTTTAATGGAAGTGGTAGGTCAACCTGGTAAGCTGATAGGACAGCCTTCTTAATGATCTGAAGGGTCTAACACGCTTGGGGCCTAACTTGCGGCATGGTTGCTTCAGGTAGAGGTTCTTGGCGTTGACTATAACCAAGGTGCCTGGCTTATATTCAAATCTTCGCTGCACTTGTGATCAGTATATGCTTTGTAGATCCTCCCAGCACCAACAAGATTTCTCTTCACTGCCTTTTGTATGTCTCTGAGCCCTTTAGCGCGCTCATTGGTAATAACAACGGTGGGCTCAATCTGTGGACTCAGTCTGAAGCTTGGATTGTACCCATAGTTTTCAAAAAAGGGGATGTTCCTGTAGAGTTATGAGTATGGATATTTTATGCATATTGCACCAGCGGGAGGTGAGAGGCCAATTGTTCTGTTCAGCGTTAAAATAACTACGCAAGATTTGCTCCAAACCTTGTTTCACCCTCTATATCTGTCTATCCAACTGGGGTGGAAGGATGTGGAGCGGCAGGGGGCGGATGCCTAGGATAAACAGTAGGGCTTACCAGAACTGGGCAGTGAAATGCGGGACACATCTCTGATAATCTCTTTGGTTAGGCCGTTTAGGAAAAAGATGTGGTCCACAAAAAGGCGGGCACTCTGGACTGAGATAATTGTGGTATTGTAAGGGTTTAAATGGGCCATCTTGGTAAAGCGGTTCACTACAATCATTATAGTATCATAACCCTGGGACAAGGGGAGTTCCACAATAAAATAGATGGACACTGAAGTCCAAGGGCCTTCTAAATCTTGGAGGGAAACAAGCAGCCCAGCGCTCTTATGGCGACTAGGTTTTGATCAGCTAACCCAAGGCAAGACTTTTTGAATTTGGCCACATTTGTGGCGATGCCTTTCCAACTGTAGGAGCGGTGGACCAACTTAAGCATATTATCCTTTCCAGGGTGTCCAGAAGCTGGAAGGTCATGAGCTTCGCATGTCACCTCCTCTCTAAGGGGTCCAGGTGGTATTCATCACTTGCCTTGATGGAGGATGACCCCATATAACAACTGGTAACCATTGTTAAAGGATTTGCGATTCCTCTGACAGGCATGCTTAATCTTGTCATAGTCAGCCAATATGGGTTGAGATAACCTAACGCGATCATGGGTGTCAGCATCCCCTTCCAAAAGTCTCATCATAAGTAGAGCGGGGGATTGTCCAGTGGGCTCTCCTTCACCTGTTCAATATTGACTAACACTTGGGTATTATGGGCGTCAACAAGTGCCATGTCAGGGGAAAGGCAGGGTTCTGGGATAGGGCATTTGGTAACATTTTTGAGTCCCCTTAATGAAATCATATTAGAAATTGAACACTGAAAGGATTTACAACCACCAGGACTTGTGAGGGGACAAATTCTGGGGCGCAGTAGTAAATCAACGCCCTGTGGTTAGTGCGGACATCAAAGGGACACTTGGAACCTTGAAAATGGAGGCGCCTTTGCTATACCACCTCAAAAACATCAAGGAGTTCCTTGTCATAGATAGCATAGTTGAGCGCTCCAAGGTCATTTTCTTAGAAAGTTAGGCAACAGGCCGTTCCACTTTATCCTACCCTCCTTCAACAGAGAATCTCCCAACAGAAAGTTGGAAACGTCAGACGCAACAATAAAGGGGCGGCTGGGGTCTGAATGTTCTAACACTGGAGTGGACAAAAGTATGAACCTAATGGTGTGTAACGCGGGGTTGCATTATGTGGTCCAACTGAAAATCTTCTTCCATGATGCGGTGTAGAGAGAGGTGTCAACTTCTGAGAGCTGGATGAACTTCTTGAGGAAATTGTATGTCCTAAGGAAGCTGCGTAACTCTGTAAGAGATGAAGGGATATCCCAATTGCGGATGGCTACTTCCTTATCTGGGGCAATCAAGTGGACGTGGGAGAAGACAATGTTTCATAAGAACTCAACCTTGGACTGAAGGACTTGCACTTGCTATACTTAATAGTAAAGTTCCCCTGTGCAAGTCGCTACATGACTGATACAAGGTGGCAGGCGTGAGATTCAGCACCCAAGAAGAAGACCATTATATCATCCATGTATGCAATTGCGCAGGCTTCCATAAGGTTTCCCAATACAGCATCATGAACCTATGAAGGCAGATGGGGGCGTTCTTCAAACCAAACAGAATGACCCTGAACTGGTAGATGTCTTTCTGAGTACAAAAAGCTGTCAAACACTCCTGGCCTTCTTTTATGCATTGCTGGTTGAAAACGTTAAGGAAATCCAGTTTTCTGAACACCCTAGCCTTCTTCACGTAGTGGGAAATCTGTTGCTCCAGGGGGAGCATTCAAGATTCAGGTACTATCACGATGTTCAGATTTCAATAATCAACGCATGGATGGATGGAGCCATAAGACTTCTACAAACAGGAGGGGGAACACACCAGCGAGGATTCCTTGAAGATTTTACCCTTGAAGAGCATTTCTTCAACTCTAACGTCCAAGGCGGCCTCCCCCCTCAAGGACAAGGGATAGATTGGAGAGGATATCTTGATGAGGGCAACGGTCAACTTAAACTCAAAGTCAAACTTGGTGTGCTCATGGAGTGGCCAACCTTAGAGAGATCAAACAGAACTACATATCCACGTATGCTCTTGCAGGATAAGTTCCAGGGTCAGGGTTACAGTTGATTTAATAGAGCTAGGACCACCTTAGGAGAGGGACCCCACTTTCTAAAGAGCGCCATTGCGCTTTCATCCAGGCAAGGATTTTAACTGTAACTCCTCCATGGAACTTTGCATACATAGTAGAGTCTATGAAAAATTGAGGATGTAAAGCCTTCACCACAGGACAGAACTCTTAATAACAGGGTACAGAAGGTTTTTAATCTAAAAGTAACTTTAAAATCTAAGAGAAACTTTCCACAAAGTACCCATCGCCTGCAAAGAAAGGAACAGGTGATAGCACACGGTAGCTCAGAATGGTTTGAGACGCACCATCTTTACAAACTGATTAACACCCAGAGGCTGGTTCAAAGCCTCCGCCAGCTTTTGAAAGATGAAGTCTTTAGTAGCCTCAGTTCCACCAAAGTGAGCGCTTGGAATTTCTTCTCTGTAGAGAAGAAGGTAGCCTGAACGAGAAGTATGCAAAGGAAAGTTTATTTTCTATGGAGCCAAGGGATGATAGGATGTCTCCAAGCCCAGAGGGTGAATTTTAAGTGAGATCATCCCCAGTGGATTCAACAGCGTATGACTCACATTTCCAGTGAGTTGCCTAAGGGATTTAAGTAGAGCAGGGTAGCTTAATGCTCTATGTTCAGTGGGAGGGAGATCCTTATCGCTTGAAACTACACTAGTAAGGACAACCAAGCTTTTGGTTCGGTCATCCAAGTAGAGTTCCGCTTCAATCATTTTTTCATGGATATCTACCCGTTTCTGGACAGGGTCCACCAAGAAAGGTGGCTGGTATAATAAGGATGTGTTGTTCCACTATGGCAACTGGGATGACAGGTTGGACAGGAGGCATAGTGTAAATATCAACTCTAGGTTGATTATTGGCTGGCAACCCAGTAACCTTTTTACTGCACAGGTTCAGTTTCCTTGTGCACTTTGTCGCGTTGTATAGAATGTATTATTAATTGATAATAGTATGGAGACTATTATCTGTAGTTGAGATTGAACTATATTTTAGCCCAACGCTTAGCCAGTATTTCTGATTAAATACCCTTGAAGTCATACTCATAGGGATTTGTTCCCTATACTCTTGTCCACCCAATTTTTGCTAAGATACCCCGGTGACAGTCTCTCTTGGCCCAACACACAGTCAGTAGCTATCCCTGATTGTAGTTCCTTCTTCTCTAGATCCCCGCTTGGATCTTTACTCTTCTCTCTGAGAGTCTTCCAATTATTGCCTTCTGCAATAATATCCTTGTGATAGAACAACACAATAGAAGCTGATAGTCTAATTATACACTGAATTGATAATATTACTACTTTAAACACTGTTCTCATCAATGATGTTCCTGTAGATAATGTTTTTATTATAGTGATCCTAGGGAATTATATAGTGGAGGATTTGGCTGTCTAACCCTGGTTGACACCTCTTCAATTAAACAGCATCCATTGCCATTTTATCACCCATCCTCATCTCAGCAGCAATGTTTTTCCCCATCCTGGATAGGATTCCGTCATTGGACAACCTTGAGACCTCAAACAGAAAGAGTCAGAGAACGTGTCCCTAACCTTTTTCTCTCGATCCAAGTGAACCAACCATAATTGGCTAGCGACCTGCTTAGGTAATGGGACTTATTACCCATTATGGCAGGTTACTCACCAACCAATTAATTCTCTAGTTGCAGGCAGCATCACTCGCCTTGCAACTTACTATTCATTCCCAATCAGTTGGTGATAAAACCAATCAAACCCAATTGGTACACCTGATAGTTAATCTCTATCAGATGCCCCTATTCTGTCGGCAACTCTTCCCAATATGATCTTAAATCATTCATATGGATTGATCCCCAACGGATATGACCAGGAAAATATCCCAAAATACCCCAAACGTAGTTCCTCTGAAACTCGGGCCAACCAATTTCTGATTCACTTCGCTTTAGGGAATTTTCTCCTAGAAATACCAGGTAATCTAGCAGTCTGGGAATATGGGCAAAAATCCCAACACATCCCCCCTCTTGCCTAGATTTCCAGCGAGAAAAGGACTGGGGCATGAGAACACCGCTTCAGACACTTGGTTGAATACTTCATTGGTTCAAGTGGAAAACACTTGTCATTACTCAACGCTGCTCAGGATGACCTTTGGCATATGGCGTTCTTCCTCTTCCTCCTCACTACTGCCTTCTCAGAGCGCGGTCCCCATGAACTTCTGTCATGCCAGGCTGATCAATCTACTTGTAACAATATTAGTCCCAGAATCCAGTTTCCCCCCATCAGGTCATATGACCCACTGTCATATTCAGAATTCTTGGTCCAGCGTCCTTGATTTCCTGATTTTCTCCTCGTTCTAGACAGGAGACTCTTGCCATCAATGTTTGTTTCATAGCTTAATTAAGAATACTTATTTCTATTCGCCTTTGCTATTTCGCTCATAACCTCTTGACTTAAGTCATTCCTAATTCTTCTCTTGGAGATCTTATCTCATTAATTTTGAGATTAATTTCTCCAAAATTGGAGCTTAATGGATTATAGAGTGCATAATGTCAACTTCTATATAATTCTGACATCCCCTCTCTCATCCAGCTCATATGTCAAATTCCAAGTCTTTCTACCAGCAGCTCTTCAAAGTTTGTCTGATACAGACCTCCATCTCTTTCAGCAGATGAGTTGGTATGCTTGATGGAACCTCTTTTATGGTCCTTCCAGGACTCATACGCCTAGTCTGGCGCAAGCAGCTAGTTCTTCTGTCAAATTATTAGAAATGGTAACTAATCCCTCTGAAACCAGGCGGGCTATAATTTCAAATAACTCTTGGCTGACTCTTCCTCTGTCGTTGATTCCAGAGTTGAACTTTGAAACTCTTTTGTATTTGGCTCATTTTGCTGATGCTCTGAACATCATTGTAGATGCTCTGTAGATTATGACGGCTTCTCTGGATCATTTGTTTCTGGCTGGTTCATATCTGCTCCCTGAATTCCTCTTCCAACTCAGTCAATTTTACAAACCCAATGTTCTGGTCTCTGAGCTCTCAATTGGTAACAGTATTCACTTCGAGTTCCCCTATGCTGAACTATGGGCCCAAGTCACTGAGTCTTTGACTTTAGTGCTGAATCCCTCTGATCATGATAACCTTCTGGATTGGGATACTGCCACTTATGCTCTTTGCTTTGCTGGACAAGTTCTTTGAAGTTGGTCCACAAAGCTTCCAGCCTCACCTGGGTTCCACCATTCATTCATCTTTAGCTTCTGAGAAGCCCATAGTCGCCGCTTGCAGGATGCAATCCACTCTCTGCACAACTATCTCTTCTCCGGCGCTTCCCATTGGTATCTTCCACTGATGGCGTTGATAGGGGGCATGATTTGGCAACCCCCATCGAGAATCCCTTCTTCATTGCCAGCCCATATGTCTGGTGTCCTTGATGAAGCCCGTTGACAGGCGCTCAGAACTAATCTTCCAGCTCTGGTGCCATATCAGGATTACTCAGGTTATTCGCCAATTGCCTCTTTTTATACTGTTGCTTTCCTCCCCACTCCAGGGTTTTGTGATTGGCTTCCTCCAACATCTCAATTTCCCTTTCCCTAGTCACTTTCTCTCAGGGCTCAGCGTCCACTCAACAAACGTGGTTTTGTGTAGGTCTCACCCTCGCAAGTGTCCAATTACATATTGATTTTGATGGGCTGTTATTCCTACCGCGATCCATCCTCCCTCCCCCAAGAGGTGACATAGGCGGAATCATCCCCATACCAAAGACAATCAATAAAAACAAATATTATAAAAATATATTGGCTTATTATCTATGCAGTTTATAATTAATTAATTTTTTTCCAATATCTTTTATCGATTTTTTATCTTTATTTTTCTTTTTTACTATGGGACTTGACCTCGTTTTAGTTCAATGGTTCATCTTTTTTCCATAAACTGGGCCCTGGGTACTCAGACCTACCAGTTTTCTATGGTTCAGAGGTCCCTTTTTCAGATTTAACCATCTAGATTGGTTCAGAGTCCTTTTTTGGACTTGACCTAATCATCGGGATATGACCAACCTAATGGTTCATCAGTCCTTCAGGAACTCTTTTATTTTTTTTTGTTGATCCAACGCTTTAGATACTTAATGCGTGGACTCGATTTACAACTCTTCCATCCAAGAGATTACTGATGGAGTAAGCATCAGTCACCATCTTATTGATTACTTCAAATGGACATGACCACAATGCATACAGTATGTTTCTTCTCTCAAAACCATGCATATTGCAATAGGCAACTCTTTCCCTCTATTCAATATTCTTCTAATGCTGGTCAATTCTTATCATCCATCAATTTCACTCATATCCTTTTCTTCAATGTTGTATCAAATTCTTGCAATTTCATATTGATTAGTATACTCATTAGTCAGTTCAGGTATTGCTCGGTACTCATCCCTGATGTAGGTTCCAAGCTGAATTTAAAATTGGCGGCAACGCGGCTTTTCTTCCATATAACAATTCAAATGGCATCTTTCCCATTGCCATATGATGACTAATGTTGTAGGCAAATGTAACTGAACTCAGGTATGTTCCTCATGCAGAAGTTCTCCCTGCGACTAGATTCCTTAGCGTCATGACCAGCATTCCATTGACCCATTCTACCAGTCCATTCATCTCTGGATGGTAGGGTACAGACATGACTCCTCTGATCCCTATTATCTCATTCAGTCACGGGATCATATGAGATGTGAAGTTTGTCCCATTAATGCTAAGTAGGACCTGCAGGCATCCATGTTGATATACTACTTGATCCAGGATGAACTTTGCGGTGCTGGTAGCATCTGCTTTTGCCAGGGCTTTGTCTTGGCCCATCTCATCAGATGGTCAATGGCAACTAAGATGTACTGAAACCCCCTGTGCTCATCATCAGCAGTCTCATCACATTGATGGACACCATGTTCCAGGAAAATCCAGGGCAGACCAGTCAGTATCTAGTTGTATTCTTGTGTGGTTTGTGCAGCTGGCACTCCACGCAACAAGCCAGATAATCTGAGACATTGTAGTTGATCATTTCCCAGTAATAATACTGGTGAATATGGTAAGTCGTTTTCATCAGACCTCCATGCCCAACAACCTTGTGAGCTGCTTGTACTATTGCTGCTCTTTCCAAAGATTTTAGAAATAATAGCTGCTTCCCATTGATCATCTTGAATACTTGTCCATACATAGTCTTGGTGTTTTCCATCACTTTTCGAAGTGCACCTTGGATTTCTCAGGGCTCATCCCTGATTTTTCCTTCAACCATTCTCTGGAATAGCTCATCTGCCTGTGGGTATACCAACTGGACCATTGGCAACTGTTATAAGCCATTCACATTCTGATGAGAAGCCCCTGCTTGGTGGACTATCTCATAATTGTAATCCTGAAGCTTAAGCGCCCATCAGGCCAATCATCCTTCCAGTTCTCTTAGACTGTGAAGCCAATGCAGCGAAGAGTGGTCCGTCACCACCTCAAAGTGCATTCTTCGGACATACACCTGAAACTTCTTGCATGCATAAATGACCACAAGGCATTCCCACTCAGTCACGGTGTAGTTCCTCTCAGCGGCTGGGAGTGTCCAGCTCACATATTCCACCGGATGTTTGTCCTCAAGTTCGTCTACTTGGCTCAGTATGGCGCCAATTGCCATCAATGAAGCATCAGTTTAAATGTTAAACTCCCAATCAAAATTCAGATATTTCAGGATTGGTGAATTTATCAAATACTGGCGTAACTCATCAAAGGTGTCCTGGGCCTCTTCATTCCATACAAATCCTTTTTTTGGATCCTTTAATAAATGGAATAATGGCTTGGCTATTTGGGCAAAGTCCCAAATAAATCTTCAGATAGATTGATTCTCTCAGCATCTCATGCCAGCAATCTCTTTTTGTCCAGATCAGCAGATTTTCCCCAGTATTGACCTTGTGAATCACATCTCTTGTGCATCCTGAATCATGGTCATTTTTGGGCAAATACTCTCCGATACTTTTCAATAATTTGAGCACCTCTTCTTGCTGGCCATCCATCAGATCAGCGAGTTGCTCCTGATCAACCAATAGGTTGATGCTCTCGATTACCCTGCTGATAATCCCATTTCATCATGAGTGGAATTTCCTCCGTTCAACCATCAGGATTTCTCATCACTTCTTGGGTCTGAAACTCATAGACCATAAAAATCAATATTAATATTTTTTGTATTTTTTGTATCTTTCTTTTGCAATGGGACTTGCAACCTACAAAAAGACTCAGAGGTCCTTCTTTTCCCCTTCATCCAAACTGGGTCCTGGGTACTTAAACCTACCAGTTATCATGGTTCAAAATCTTATCCTCTTAAGATTTAACCAACCATTTGGTTCAGTGGTCCTCTTCTAGGACTTGACCAAAATCTCAGGGCATAACCCTTTAATGGTTTAGAGGTCCGCTGGGAACATTGCAACTATTTTCTCTTAGGCTCAATACTTCCAATTAGTATTGACCTTCACTATATGACAGCAGCACTGTTTCTTCATGTATAGGCTACTCTTGCCGACTTTTTGGCAAAACTTGAATATTAGGCCTTTAATCCCGACTGGTTATTTGTACAACAGGCCTATTTAATCCCTTACTTTGTCAACTGATTCTTTGGATCTTTATATCTCATTAGCCAACAGTTTCATCCGATTGTCCAGATCGTTTTTCTCCTGAAAATGATTTTCAGCCTTTGTGGCTTATCCTTGATTGCACAGGTCGTTCTGGCCTCATCAGCTTCATCCAACTTTTCTAAATTGATGAACTCATCTCCAGTAAATTCTGATCATTGTTTGAGTGTTATTGATTCAAATGATTTTCTCCACTATCTTGGATCAAACATTTCCTGTTTTGACTTCATATCTTCATTGGTATGGCAATCCAATTTTCCAGATTGATTGATTCCTATTTCATCCAATGCCTCATCTAAACACTCACTCCTCAGGACTATTTAAAGTGGATCCAATTTCAACCTGAGTTAATCCTACTGTTTCTTGGGACTATTTCCATTGGGCCCAATTCCAACCCAAGTTGGCCCTGTTGACTCTTGGGACTATTTTCAGCGGGCCTAATTCCAACCCAAGTTGGCCCTGCTGATACTCTTCATCTAAAGTAGATGTCCGGTGGAACTGGTTTCCTTGCAGCTCTTAATAGTTCCATATCTAGGCTGCAAGTCCTTTTCCCTGAACTTGAGTATCTTCATTTTGCTTTACTTGGAGCTTCACTGCTGAGCTGGGTGAACGCCACTGAACGTGATCCTCTTCACGTTCTATCTTCATTACTTCCTTCAGTAACTTATTTCCAAAATTGGAAACATCTTCATAAAACATCATTGTCTATATTCTCCAACTCAACTACCCCTTTAGTGAGCACCAAATTGTAAAAATTTACTCTAGGTTGATTAGTGGCTGGCAACCCAGTAACCTTTCTACTGCACAGGTTCAGTTTCCTCATGCACTTTGTCACATTATATAGAATGTATTATAAATTGATTTTAGTATGGAGACTATTATCCATAGTTGAGATTGAACTATATCTCAGACCAAAGCTTGGCCATTATTTCCAATTAAATACTTTGAAGTTGTACTTGTAGGGATTTATTCCCTATACTCTTGTCCACCTAATCTTTGCTAAGTTACCCCGGTGACAGTTTCTCTTGGCCCAACACACAGTCAGTAGCTATCCTTGATTGTGGTTCCTTCTTCTCTAGATCCCTGCTCAGATCTTTACTCTTCTCTTTGAGAGTCTTCCAATTATTGCCTTCTGCAATAATATCCTTGATATAGAACAACACAATAGAATCTGATAGTCTAACTATACACTGAATGTGATAATATTACTACTGTAAACACTGTTCTTGTCAATAATGTTCATGTAGATAATTTTTTATATTATAGTAAATCCTAGGGAATTATATATTGGGGGATTCAGCTGTCTAACCCTCTGTTGATACCTCTTTGATGAAATGGCAGCCGTTGCCATTGAATCGCCCATCCTCGTCTTGGCAGCAATGGTCTTCCCATCCTGGATAGGATTTTGTCATTGGACATCCTCAAGACCTCAAACGGAAAGAGTCAGAAAACATGTCCCTAATGTTTTCCTCTCGATCTAAGTGAACCAACCATAAATAGCTAGCGACCTGCTTAGGTAATGGGACTTATTACCCATTATGGCAGGTCACTTCACCAACTGATCGATTCACTAGTTGCAGGCGGCATCACTCACCTCACAACTTAATATACATTCCCAATCAGTTGGTGATGAAACCTGACCGATCCCAATTAATACACCTGATAGTTAATCACTATCAGATGCCCCTATTTCATCATCAACTCCACCTGATGAGATCTTAAGTATTCATCCGGATTAATCCCAGATGGATACAACCAGGTGATTATTCCAAAATCCCCTGAACGTAGTTCCTCCAAAACTCAGGCCAACCAATTCCTGATTCACTTCAGCTTAGGGAATTTTCCCCTACTGATACCAGGTAATCTAGCAGGCTTGGAATATGGGCAAAAATCCCAACACATAGGTTTAAAAACGGCAACAGAGGGTCCATGGCTAGAGTTAAGTGAATGCTCTGAACAAATGGGTTGCCTTATTAACCTCCTCTACTTTTGAGGACTAAAGCGAGGACACTATGTGGAGTGCAGTGCAGGGCCAGTAGTGAGGAGACCCCACACCTATGATGGAGGTTTTAGTCTCGCCTTCCACAGAGCTCACAGCTGGTTCTAGGCGGTACTTGGAGAGTACAGAAGGGGATATTCTATGGTCAGGCTGGAGGTGTCCATAGTAGCTAGGGCTTCAGCTAGATATTTCATGACAGGATCTGAACATGACTGATGTCAGGTGTAATAATATAGGTTCCCTGATGGTACACCACAGAGATGGAGTTGTAAAGTTCTAAGATATAAAGTTTTGCAGTACAGTTACACTTGGCAGCACAGATGCTGTTGGACAACAAGGATGCAAGGATGGAGAACGTCCCAGATAGGGAGGGGGATGGTTATCCCATATGCTAAGGGCAGCACCGGTGTTATCTAGAGACTTGCGGAGGAGTTCCATTTCACCTGTTCAAGATATTTAAACCTTGATGTCTTCTCTTGTAACAGGCGCAAGTACCTTGACGTATTGTGTATTCTCTGGGATAAGTGGAAAAGGGAGATATAGTCCTCAAAGGTGGCGGGGGTAAACTCATGGGCTTAACAAAGTTTCTAATTCTGAGAGGATTCTAGGAAAGATCTATTATTCTCACCAGCAGAGAGTAGCCATTGGTAAACCCACTTTAAAATCTCATGGAGCAGCAGCTGTATGAGGACGTCAGCTAAGTCCTTGTCTTGAGACTTATGGAGGGCCCTAAAGTTGGACAACGTGGTGAAGATATTCTGTTTATATTTTGAATAGCATGAATGGGGTAAGGTTAAGCTAGTGTGGCAGGTACTTCACACTGTATGAGCGTCTTTGTGAGGAAAGCCGCGCAACACCCTCAGCACACCCTTTGAAGGTAACAACCAAGGCCATGAGTATAATAGTACCAGAAAGTGAACCGCTTCAAAAGGGGAAAACTCGGAGAGAGTTAAGATAGCCCTAGTGACTCAACCGTGAAGAAACTCACAATAAAATCTAGGCTTTTCTTAGATAATGCAACAGGAAACTGAGCACAGGAGGTCATGGGAGGAAAAGCGCCAGGCAAAATGTGCCAAAACAAGGTAAAGTGGCCCAGCAAAATGAAGCAACATCCCTGGTAACTCAGTTATGTTTTTAAATTTAAATTTCTTATATAAAATTCACACCAAACTGACAACAACTATCAAGGACATGAGTCCCTGAGAGCTTGGGCAGGTAGTGTAAGAAGTGCGGTAGAAGGTGGAAAATAAGTTGTGGTGGAGTTAGCGGAATAGCTTACAGATTAAAGAGCAATTCGCGCTCAAGGTGATGGTTAGACCAGAGTGGGAAGAGGAGTATGACCATCGTGGTGGCTTCCAAGGTTTTCCCAAAAAAAAATAAACAAAAAGTATAGAATAACTTCTGCAAAAAATTCCTAAACTCATTTAAATTTAACTGTTTAGCTAGAAAGCAAAACTTTCTAAATTTTTTTCCAAAACTTAAGGGGGGTTTCTGATGGTTACAAAACAAGTAAAAAAACCTGATCTGAGCTAAAAACACTTTTTAGTGAAATCAAAAATTTATAGTTTCCCCAAAATTTGTAACTTTGTAATGCGTTATTTTCTAGATTTTGGTGACAATTTCCCCAATTTTCCACCTCGGGAAGCCTTTCCCTCACCCCGGGATGTTAAAGCTGAACCCATCACTGGTAATGCCCTTTGGGAAAGGGGTTTGTTCCTTTTTAGGGAATCTGGCTTTGACCCCAAGGGCCTAATGGATTTGCTTTGGTGGGGCTTTTAAAACCCCGGGGTATGACTCTGTGCACATCCATTCCCCCTAGAAACAGATATCTTTTTGTTTTAAAATGCTTAATTATCAGCTGATTTAATGAAATTTTCAACAAGATTTTTATTAAGGGGGCTAGGTTTAATTGACCACTTTCCACCCCAGAAAGGTAAATACCAGTTCAAAATCATGTCCTTTAGTTTTAAGAACGCTCCACTTGTTTCCAAGGCTTATTTATGCCATACTAGGGCTTTATGAGGTTCTGCCATTGCCCATATGGATAATCTGATCTTCTCTCCGATGAAGAGTCTCCAACCATCATCGGGTAGCCCTCTGGGGCATTTAGCAAATCAATTCTTACAAAAAACGAGAAGTGCAAGTTCTTGCCCAAAGTTGAGTTCTTAGGAAAAATCACCTTCTTTTATGGCCATATGATTGCGCCAGATAAGGAAACACCATCCCCGATTGGGTGACTCCCCTCCCTCACATAGTTGCTCAGCTTCAATGAAATTTTAAATTTCCTCAATAAATTCACCTTACAGCTATCTGAAGTTACTGCTTTCCTCACGAATCTGGGAAGAAAACTTTCATTTGGCCATTATATAATGCAATGCAGCTTCAACCGGTCAAGACCAACCTCCTTCCGCCCCTTTAACAGATACCCAAGCGACCTTTTTTTGTTGCCACCGATGCAACTTTCTTTGCAGTTTTAGCGGCCTTGTTTTAAGAAAAAATGGATGGAGTGGGCCCCCTTCCCTTTTTCTTTCATAATTTGTCCTTGGCTCAGCTCAAAAAAACCATTTATGACAAGGAACTTCTTGCAGTTGTTGAAGCTGTAAAGCACTGGGTCATCATTTGCATGCTTCTAGATGGCCCCTTTAAACATCTGCACTGGACAAGTAACTGGGGGTATTACCGCTAATCCCAGAATCACCCCTCGAATACAGGTGGATAGATATCATGTCCATTTCAGTTTCAGTATAAATTGGAAAAGGGTTTTAAAAATTTGCAGCATGATCTCTATCAATGATTTCTGCTTTTTTCCCCGACCTTGTCTTATTAATCTTATAATGCCCAAGTGTTATCAAACTGAAACATTTGAAGATAAGCACCCATCAACCCCCCCATTGCTTGCTATGGGACCCCCTTTATGGCGATTTGGGCAC
>JAKSZP010007536.1:0-17798 GCA_022478985.1 Massospora cicadina
CTTGGGTTGTCCATTTATATTTTTCTATCTTTCTTTTTCTTATTCTACATAAATTTTGATTATGATTTGATCCTGGATGTAGAGGATAATCGGGTTATATTATGGGATGGAGGGTTGACAGAATAATACACTTGAGTGATTACCTACTAGGTTCATTTATTTAGACGTTCTTATAGTAAACTGACAATCCGATAATTTGTGATCAAGGACGATTTATTTTAGGTATCTTTGGAGGCTACTAGTTAAATTAGCCTTAGTTTTATAGTCTATACAATGATTTGGTCCTTTTCGTCTTAATATGATAAGCATCCCGTTTTGTCAGATTTGTTGAAAGTAATCTAATTATGGTAGCCACTACTTCCCAGATAATCTACTTCCGTTTTTAGATCGATTTACGTGGGATAGGGTTAATAAATCATAATGTCTAAAAGAGGAGCAAAGTTATAATGATGGTTCTAACCTACGATTGCATTTTAAATAATTAAGACTTTATAAAACTAAGTGTGACAAAATGTTCCAAAGACTTATAAGTGAGAGTAAATTAGATTGAGACTCCTACCAATAAAAGACACCTGTAAAATGAGCATAAATACAAAAACAACGATAGAGAGAGAATATATAAAACTTTTAATATATAGAAATCTTCTAGCCAAGAACAAACCATAATAAAAAACCAATAAAATAAAATGAAGAGTCTATTGGGATTACAAAGGAGGATAAATAAAACTATGGGTTACTCGAATTTCAAACTAGTAGGTTTTATACAGTCAAAGGTAGTTGGGATTTAACATTGAGACACATCACTAGTAGTATATAAACCATTTTGAGCAAAAGACAAGGCTAACATAGACAAATATAAAGTGTGGGAATAAATCAACAATACAATCAAGAAATTATTAAAATTACACAATTACAAAATAGTAATTCTTGTCGATCAATCCCCAACTTCCACCCTCAAGCTCATTATAAAAATTTTATTAAAATGAATTAATCTTTTAACAGATTTAAAGAATTTAACTATTATTTTATAATACCTCATTAAGGTATTGACTACTAGCCGGAAGTCTTATAATTGATTTAGTTTATAGGTTAGGGATTATAGGTCAAGGATGGGACATCTGTAAAATAGACGAACTATTACAATAAGCTCCTTTTCTAGATTCCGCTAACTCCCCCTATAGACCCCAAATCCAACTAAAGAATGTAATAATAAAGTATAAGGATGTGGAGGTAATTTGGGGAGGAGGTAGGAGAGATTTGAACGATGGATTATTTAAACAGACCATTTACAACTTGAATACCAATCATTTAGGCATAATATGAATATTATAACATAAAACTTTTTCAGAACAAATAGTTTAATATAAAAACATTTACAAGAAAAACTAATACAATAATAAAAGATAAAAACTATATAAAGATACCAAACATTAGATCAGAATACGGTATCTGTCCCACTATATTCAGGAAGTACCTAATAAAGGGAAACCAAACATAAAAGGACAAGTTTAGTAGATAAGGCTCCGATAATAAAAGGACAAAAATGAGAATATAATTTAAGTCTAAATAAAACATATAGTATAATACTAGCCTATTTTCAATAAAACCGAGAGTTTATAGATAAGATCAACAATCCACCAACAGGGAAATAGATCTAGGTTATACAGCTAAATATAAAGAAATAATCTACTACCATTCGGTAATAGGGAAATACAAAAACGAATATATAATAAAACAACAATGAAAAGATAGATAAAAACGAATAAAAAGGAAGGGGGAATAAAAAAGAATAAGAGGTTAGCATGAATGGGAGGATATAAAAAGAAAAGGATTCAGGATTGTTTTAATAGTAGAAAGGGTGTAGTCACATAAACATCTATATTTGTAGATCATAAATAGGATCGTAGCTTCGAATCATAAGAAAGGGCTAATAACATTAACTGCAAATATAAATGAACTAAAACCTTACCTGATGCTTGTGGATAAACTGTGAGGGTTCCAAAATGGACTCTCTAAACCCTAACCCAAAAAGGAAGTATGATCTATGAATACATGTTGGTTGAACTCTAATTGTTGAG
Organism: Massospora cicadina; assembly: GCA_022478985.1. Lineage (NCBI taxonomy): Eukaryota > Fungi > Entomophthoromycota > Entomophthoromycetes > Entomophthorales > Entomophthoraceae > Massospora > Massospora cicadina. The sequence continues at coordinate 2,079 of JAKSZP010007536.1, forward strand.
TACATGATAGAAGGTGGTCCTAACGATGGATGTATGAGGGAGAGACGCAAGATGGAAAGACGTGGGACGAAGGGGTGTAAAAAGGGATGGGAAAGACAATTGAGGATAGTTGGGAGGAATGGGAGTAATGATGGTAGTAGGGATTAACTAAAAGGTAAGAAAAGGCATATAGACTAATAGTGGACAAATAATAATTTGTAATAATGTACATGTAGTAAGTCTACCCTTCCCTATTTATATTATAAGATTATGTGTATGATTGATTTATCTTGTAACCTTTTCTTATACTGTAAACCTTGTCACCTTTATTTATACTGTCAACCTTGACACCCTTATTTTTCCTATATTCATCTAGGTTAACGGTTATGCTTTCCTCATCTTGTGTACTGAGCAGCATCGGATTATATTACGACTTTATAGACTTGTGAGAATAACGAATGTAGCTGAGTTGGTTTCTGATACCCAAATCTGACTAAAGTTGAGAATGGATTGATCCCAATTTGAGTGTCTTATGATTAGAGATAGACCCCAAAAGGATTAATTACCAAATAATGCAGCCAGGTGTTATAAATCAATTATATTAATGTACCATAATTCACGAAGGCTAGCCAGAATATATAGTACATAGAAGTAGGATTAGGTAAATGACAGGAAATATGACGAGGATAAAATATACGATGGGGACAGTGGGAAGAAGAATAGGACTAGGAGGGAAAAAAGTAGAACAAAAAAAAGATGGGGCCCAAGAAAGTGGAGGAGAAAATAGAGGATAAATGTAAGAATCCACCCTGTGGAGTGTGGTAATAGGTGTTAGTCAATTAGAATCAATATAACAAAAAAAGCTCAATCCAAACTTTCCCCCTTATTTACAAATTATGCTGACGCAACCCAAATCTTATCAGTCTTCTTTTATTACAAACCGTTTGTTCAGTTGTAAATCTATTATTCTCTAAGATATCTTACCTATGGTAACCCTTTCAATTAATTATAGTAACTAGTTTATAAAATTAGGAATACCATTAATATCCACCATTCTCACTTATCAATTATCTCTGTAGAAGATGGCTGACGCAAGAAGGCATAAAGTCGATTGTGGTTGTCGATACACATGATTAGAAGTTTAAGAGGGCTAGGGAAAGAAAAAGGATAAGGTGGCTAATTTATAGTCCCCTCTTTTACATATTTATATAGAATTAGTCATATTGATTCTTTTTGTATATAAAATAATATTTATAATTGTCCCCTATTATGATTTATTTATAATGAAGACCTTATTCTACGATGAGTTCACTGTCGGATAATTATGGTGCCTTAGACTATTGATTATAAACGGATCCTTGGACTTTTATTGATTTCTATCTTATACACATTCTTAAATTGAATTTGTCTTATCTTTGTTATTTTCATTATGATTTAGGTTGTTGGGACTGTGATTGTCTATTTTGGACATATATTGTCACCCTCTACTCGATTGGTCGTATGATACACAGATGGTACTTATCATTTTACCAAGTCTCTAACTAATTGGATTGACTCCCTTCTACGGTCATCCTGTTCAAAGGAATTCTGGTCACTCCGATATCTTGAGTATATGCCCCCCTTAGTATCCATACTTTCCTGATCCCGCCAACCTTAATGTACCAGATTTATAAATTTAACTTTTACCAGATAAATGTATTTAACTTAGACTAGGTTTCTATAAAGCCTAATAATTATATATGTTGTATAAACCCTTTATAAAGTATATTAGTAGAATAAATGGAACCTTAGTCGTAACTCTCTTCTGACCAATTGTCTCATTAATTAGTTCCAAATAAGTGGAAACTAACTGACCGATAGCAAGAAGTTGATCCTAAGACCAAGTCAGACATTAATCCACATATTATAATAAAGAATCGTATATTCTAAGATACTCCCGATACCTACACCGAAGGTGTTGGTAACCACCTAAAATAAGAGAATATTACTCACTTCGTTCGTAGATAATACATCTACCATCAACTATCTAAACTATAAAGATATGTACTGTATTTGGAAGAGACGATAGAATCATTATGAAAATAAGTATAAAAACTAATAGATAATATAAATTCCTACTTGAACACAAAACCATTCTCTAGTTATTAAATCGTAATTTGGGTGTGTTGCATAATGAATGTGGTAAGATGTATGTATTTACTAGAACTTCGACACGTAGTTGAAGATAAGAGGCAAAGGTAAATATGTATAATCCCAAAAGATCTAATAAGGATCGGTTTGGTTTAACTCTAGTGATCAAAGGTTTTATAAGGGGTAGCTTACTATCAAGGGGTGTGATGTAACCCTAATTATTATAGGGCTGACCTAGTCTAATGCCCATCGTTTTTATAAATGAACTAACTACCATTGATACTTCTTAAATGGTTCCTTAGTCGTAATCGTTGCATCTGATCGGTCGAGGTTGTTATATATTGATAGTGTCAGCCATAAGGTTGGACAGTTTAGATACTTTAATCTCAATTTGGGTTGTATTCACTTAATAACTCGATCAGAGAGTTTCTTGCATCATCTGTATCCATCATGTGTAGCCTTAATGAGTCGACTAATCTCAATACTCTTTGTAATGAAGTCACACTTTAATAATAAAAATAGAGACCAATAGAAACCTTAAATCGGAGAAAGACCCAAAACAACAGCATAAAGAAAACTAAAGGTGCTAAATCTAGAAGACACTCTGAGGAAGGAAGACGATGATAGCAATTGTAACACTCAAAAGAAGGGGAAAGCTTATAACCGAAAGTCTTGGTTAAATAATCAACACTCAGGGAAAGGAGCCCCCTTAAGTTCCCAAACTATCTAAATAAATATAAATGGGAAAAGATCCTAGGTCATCCTATTACTACCAAATAAACCGACTAACCAGTGGTAAGAATACAATAACCATGGAGAATCTAATAAGATAATAAAGGGAAGATTTGAAGGTGGAATAAGTGAGGGAACTAGAATATTAGTAGAAAACTAAAAACAAATAAAAGGATAGAAAGAGTAGTACAAAAGGGGAAAAATGAAAGGGGAAGTAGGGAAATAGGAAAAGAAGGATGGGAAAAAAGGAAGACAAATGGTTTGAAGGACGAAAAACAAGGGACGAGTATATAGGGAAATAAAATATAGGACTGGTTTTAATGGATTAACAACTAGAAGATTCCAATTGCGTCTAATAAATCTACCCACTCTAAGATTTTGGGAGTAACATACATTAAACTGTAAAATAATAATGCCTAAATAAATATAAAACTGTAGATTACAAAGGATACAAAAGTATTATCTATAAGTCACAGTCTAAAGTGAGGAAGTGAAAAAATGACTCTAATATTCAAAAGGTGAACATCTGGTTTCAACAACAACTCAAGGGGGAAAAAAACCAAACAACGTATAATTTAGAATGGGTAGAAAAAAGAAAAGTAGGGTAGGAAGGATAGAATATCTTAAAGAGTACACAAAAAAGTATACCATAAGATAGGAGAGAATAAGAGAAAGGAGGAATCAAACTCTAACCTTGTTATCCTGACCCAATTTTTTATCCACCTTTTTCAGTCTTTATACAGGTTACTCATAGTTTAACTGTTGGGTATACACCCAAATTGATTAGGTACGAACTCCATTATTCTTTATGTCAGATCTATTAGGCAAATTGAGATAGTTTTAGTAAACCCCTCTTATTTAAGACGATCCTATTATACCCAATTCTCATCTTTCCATCGATCCAAACTTAATGATTGATTATACCTCTTTTAGATTTTCTACACTCGAGACTTTCTACACTTAATCACACTCATACTTTTATACAATTCTCTTACAAGTCACACCCTTTATCTACCATGCTTCATCTCAATTCTATTACTCTTCAGGTATAGAGACCCTTCTACATTTAGATGAATCTGCCTATTGGATCGTACACACAAGACTAATGAGACTGTCACCCTTAACCTGCATGGGACTAAGACTCTAACTGTAAGTCATCATTCTTACACATACCACCAGATTATTACTTACCCTTTGGCACAAAATATATCATCATTTATAACCACTTAACTAGCTTCATATAGCCAAAACTCAAACCAGCTAATTCTCCTCCCTAAGGAGTTATAATCCTTTCTTTATTTGCTCTTTGTTACTTTCTATTTTTCGTTGGGTTGTCCTACCTTTTTAGTTAGATTACACCTATTTTATCATTTGTGTTGCAGACGACCTGAGGTAGTAGACTACTAACTATGAATTAATTAACATTTATCGATAATTTTACTATCTGTAGAAAGGACTCAATCCGAGGGCGACCTGATCATTATCTAACTTTGGTTGTGATAACCATTAAATATATAAAATCTGGCGACGCCTCGGTAATCGATCACTCTGGCTTAATAATATTTCAAAGTAGATCTTAGCTAGTAGACGATGGTAGAGATTATCACTTATAGGGAGATTCATCCTAATAGGCTGGTAAGGGGGTTAATGGTATGTCATAATAATAGAATAAAGATGATAATAGTGTAAAGGTTTAATTTAGCTTAAATATTAAAAGAGTGTCAGGAAATAAAAGAATAATCTTAAGTTGAACACCCGACATCAGCATATCGGGGGATAGTTAGATAACAGTTTTAACTAGTCTAAAAAATTTAATTCACATCTAAATAATAAGTAAGAAAAGAATAACCATTTATAGATTAGCTTATCTTCTCAACCTACATTTTACACCCAAGATTGGTTCAAGCCATTGGTTGTTTATAAAATTGACTAAGGATAGGGAAAAAAAGAAGAGGTAAAAAAAGGAAGAAGTTAAGGTGGCAATAAAACCAATTATACAATAAAGTTTCCCAACATCTGCGGTAATATATATAGAATCAGAAATAACAATCAGTAATTGTTCAAAAGTTAAAGTAGTAAAAATCCAATAAGTAGAAATTATTTATAGAAGAATAAAAAATAAATTTATCCACTCTAAAATAAGAAACCTATATAAATACCACAGTAATGGGGTTTCTCCAATAAAGAGTAAATTATGGTACTCAATCATCATAATGAGTTTGAATTAATACTAACTATGTACCTATCAAGTATCTTCTCATAAGATGGTCGTCATCCATTTTAATCATCTGTATTCTCAAACCCTTGCCACATACGTTAATGTGTCACTCCGTTCAACTTCTAAATCACTATTGATTCTATCTTAGATATGTCATTTTAATTCGTCACTTATTTATTAAGCTACTTAGGAATATTTACAGTCTAATAAAGATACAATAGAAGATAGATTGAGATGAACATGGTGCCTATTGGCAGGTACTGTACTTTATTACCTATAGAAGTGACTGAAGGGTATAATGGCAGATATAATTCATTCGATGACTTAGCAACCGTTGGTACCTATCTGTGTTCAATCTATAGAGTGGTGATAAAGGATTATAGCCAATTTGTATAAAAGGCTTATAAAGGTTCAACTCTTACGGTATAGGATATTAGATATAAGGGTTTCTAACTTTACTCTTATATCTACTTAGTATACGACTTCGTCCCCCTTCCTTTTTATCGTTTTGTCTCCTTTTCTCTTCTTCTCACCCTATCTTACTCTTTCTTCTTCTTTTTCCTCCTGTCCCTACGTGTCTTTGAGCTCTTTCTTTCTATTCTCTCTCCTCCGTTCTCTTTTCTATTAGGTTTTTCAATCTTTTTACACCAAAAGTTTTTTTATATTTTTTATCCCAAATATTCTCAATCTTAATTCTTCCTTCATAAGCACCTACCTATGTATATAAACTCATAGTAGTTAAACCAGCCAAATAAGTTATTCATGAAAATATAATAGGTGATAAATAGTATAAATATACACTAAGTGAGAATATATTACAATATTACTAGAATACTGTACATACTTCTGAGGATTGATAAATTATATAAAAAGTAATTAATAATAGGAAACTAATAAATACGGGTGAAGATCAGGGTTAACTCCTAATTATCAACAGTGGCTATCATAACGGTTAATCAAGTTAGGCTCCCCTTTTGTCCTATTATGACTTGCTCTATTCGTCATTGGATTTATTGATAGACGACCTTGAACCTATCTAAATGTTACTCTTTACCCGTCTAACTAACTTATATTTAAATTATTATTATTGCTAATCAAACTTATACTCTAAGTTATTTTCTGTCCCTTTTTATTATCCTTTCACCCATGGCTTGGATCCCCCCTCCCCCTTGTTGCTTTCCTCAATTCCCTTATCCCGCTCCTTTCTCTATACGCTTTGGTATTTCTATTCATTGTCGGGCATTTATATTTTTCTTTTACAGATATTTTCTTTTTATCGAGACCCATAAGTCTCGAAGTCGTAAACATAGAAGACATTAAGTTATTTTCCCTATCCATTATTGATAATTCAAGGTCTAACCATTAAATTAGATGGACTATATAATCTTTCAGCCAAGTCACACCCCGATAGGCTCATCTTCTTGTACTATCCAAACCATTCTTTCTATTCGCGCTACCTACTCATTGTTTCGATCTATCACTCTAGTTACCTAAGTCTCCTTATTTTTATATCCCGTAACAGTTAGTGGATCTTTTCCTTTTATTAAGTGGAGGCCCCATAAACTAGTTATACGTTATATTGAAGATAATGGTTATATCCCGGTATATTTATGAAAATCCTTCGCTCTTGTACTTGGGATCTATTTATAAATGGATGGTTAGACTTTCGCTTACCTTATGAACAATTATTAGGAGGAATATAATTCTATAGAATTGACAAAGTAGGGGGGTAATGGAGAAATAAAGGATAATATGGCTATAAAGACTAACTTAGGGGATGGATAAATTAATTGGGAGGGATTGTAACATGTTAGGCCTAGTATATGGAATCCCTTTTGGCCTATAATAATAAATACTCCACAATTGTAGGTTGTGTTTGTCATTATTAGAATCGTAAGTTGAGTGTAACAAAATTTGTCTATAATCCCAGGGATGAGCAAGATAAAAACTTATCTAAGGTATGGTTAATAACAAATAATAGACCAACCTAATAGGTTACGATAAATGGAATCTATATCAATATAGGGAAGAAGGGGAAAATGAAAGTTAACGAAAATAAGTCTTATGTAATTTAGATAACCAGTAAGTAAGGTGATTATCACAGAATGGAAATAAGAATAGGCCGATAAAAGTTTGATAGAATTGCCTGTCGAAACTTAGTTATTGTAACTTCCTATTTATATGGTTTGATTAGAACCAATCTAGGTATGTGACTGATTCACCAGAAAACATTATATGGTTATGCGTGTAAGTAGGGGATCGATGACAAGTAATTACTCTATATTGGGGTTTAGAGGGAACACATAAGTCAACCCTGATCTTAATTGGGGGACTAAAAAGATATGATAATCCAGTGTAGATAAAACATTAAACCGAATAATAATAGTAAGGATAAACCTTGTAAAAGAATAATCTACGTAAGAATAAGATTGGGAATAGATATAAATTAAGGGGAGAAAGGGCGGCGGTTGGATAAAAAGTAGTATATAAAACTGGACTAAAAAAGTATAAAACTTGGGTCTAAAGGCCAGGGGTGTAAAAGCCTATGAGAAAAAAGGAAAGGGGATTGAACACTAATCAACGAGAATATAAGACTTTAACAAGATTGAGAACAAAAGAAACCTAAAGAATAGGAAACCATATTTCCACAATTGAGAAATCACAAAAATGGAATAGGGCCCCCTGGTAATAACCTATCCAAATTTGGAGATTGGATTAGAAATAGAAGGGCTAAAAGTTGACAAAAGATAGAGAGGGATTGAAAACCTATAAAGAAACTAAAAGAGATAAAAAGAATATTAGGGACGAGAAGAAACTTTATAAGATTGGCCAATAGAAGGCTAATATAAGACAAAAAAGGGAAAATAGTATAAAAAAGAAACCATATAATAATCCTTAATTTGTTTGCAGACATTTGCCCTAATATAGTCGTCAGATGAAACCCCAATCAACCACATGGATTTGTTATAAACAATAACTGTGACGCAACGAAGAATCGTGGCTACGCCTTGAATAGATACCACCTTCTGGTAATATTATTAGGGTGGGGTTATCTAGCTAATCTATCTGGCCTTGACACTAAGGTCGAAATATGTTTTCTATAAACTTTATAGACTATTATTCCTATTCTAGTTCCTCCATATGTTGCTTCAAGTAGTCAGTCAAGCTATAGAGGTAGTCCAACACTAACCATGTTACAGTGCGTTATTAGATTTACACCACAAATACAATTGATATAAAAATCTTCGTACCATTTTTCATACCACAAAGATTTGGTTTTTTATATAACTAAGTTTAGTTTTTGATTGGGTCCCTATGACTTTTCTTATAAAATATATTGAGTTATATTGAATAATCCGCACGACCCTTTTAATTGTTTGTTTCTTTTATTATAATCTTTCACTTCTTTGAACCCTATCAGGGTTGACCTTTAAATTGTTGACTTATTTGGACCCCAATGATAAATGAGTCTACTGAGACTTCCTTATCTCTCCCCACAATTATTCTTTAATTTAGAATGGGCTGGGTCATTTACAAAATAGGATGACCATACCGATTGGGCTAATATCATTAGTAAATTTGATTATATAGTTCCTCCCTAATCAGTTATTGCAACCAGAATTCATTTACTAACCTGACGAATAGTCGGCTTATCAGGGGAATCATAATTTACGTTTATAGAAATTCCCAGATTGCCTAGGTGAGGAGCACACAATAGAAATTTTGGTTAGGTAGCCGTAATTGTCTGAGCATAGATAAAAATATTCGTAAAGACTGTCCCTCCCCAGTTTAAACCTTAGCCTCATTTTTACTTTTATAAACACAAAATGGTGGGTTATTTGGGTATTTTCATCTTGGGTTAATTCCTCAAAAGCCTTTTCTAGTTTTTCGACCTTAAGTTTATCTACCCCTTCTCTCTTTCCTTGGTCCTTCGTTGCTTTCCCCAAGTCCCTGTGTCTCAGTCCCCACACTTACCATCTTTCAAACCCTACTTCTTATTACGCTAGCCTTCCTCATCCCCCTTTTTATTTGTTTTCTTATATTATTACCCTTTTTGTCTCTATGATAGGTTCATCCCTTACAAGCCGTGTTGACATCCCCTAGTCCTTTCTTTTCCCCTCCTATTCTTTTTTATCCTTTCTATTCTACTTATCTTCTTATCTTTGCCACTTCTTGTTCATCTACTTACAAAAGTTCACCCTATATCTATTCTTCTTGTTATTCTTCATTATCGTCCATCTTTTATTCTATTACCGACCTATAGAATACTCTAACTACGGCCTATATTACTATGATATGCTGAATATGAGCTAATATAACGAATATTATTAAATAATCAAAGGGTAATTAGGGAATTATTGAATATAATTTATAATGGTGCATAGTAATAGTAGTGAGAACAACCGTAAGCGGTTGGGATTAGTTTTACAATAAAATTGGGTAGGGGATAGTCAATGGGGAGATAACGCCAAGGGGATGGTAGGTTTAATAGTTTGTAGATAGAATATAATAAAAAGCAGGTAATGGAAGAAAGGGGGAGTCAAGGGAAGCGAATAGAATGTAAAGGGGAGGGGGTACAGGGAAATAAGGGAGACTATAAAAATAAGTTTAAGAATAACAAGAAGCCTATCGGAATAATCTGCTAATAGGGAATGGCTCACTAAGGGGCTATATAAAATAAGATTCCACCAATATTCTGCCAATAAATATCGACTCACACTTATACGTAGGAAAGAACTAATAGGCTTGGGGTCGTGTAGGGGTGGGAAGACAGGGGGTCAGAGATAGATCACAAAAGATTCCTCTATCTGAGGGGATAGGGCCCGTAACATCGATAACCTCTCTTTCCCATATAAATTAATTACCCCCTTGGATCCCTTCTTCGTTTTCAATACCTCGTACCTTTCGCTTCTTTCTATCCCTCTTAATATATACCACACTAATGAATCCACATCTATGATAAAAAGGCTTGAATAGTTTATAAAAGAAAAAAGGCAAGACCCAGTGATGAAGATAAATCAACAAAGGCAAGTAAGGATTGACTATAATAGGGAGAGGAAGGGAAGGACAAAAGGCTGGGGATAGGGGGACGGGGAACGATGAAAGGACGAAAGATGGAGGGAAAAAGAGGGAACGAAAAAGGAAAGGGAACAAAGACAGGGAGGAAGTCGGGCCCCAATAATAAACAAAGGGACCTCAAAAAAGAAGATAATTTGCCATAAATCTACAAATAAGGGGGACCCTAATAAGAAGATAATTGGATATAACGAAAAAAGAATAAAAACTAGAAAGAAGGAAAGAGAAAAAAGTTTGTAATCTACAATAGAAAGAGATTAAAGATTGTAACTTGATTTATAACCAAGAATAATTGACTATACGTTGGATCATAGAGTTTATTACTCGAGTAAATAAAGATTGGGAACACTACTCTAATAACTAGATCAGGTTCTAATACAGAACCGTTTCATTACTAATGTACTAATCTTAAGCTAACTATTTCTTAGCTATTTCTAGATTATCTATTATTGTTTATTATCCTTATTCACCCCCTCTATTTTTTCTTAGTACCCCTCTTTATTATTCTAGTTCCACTACCCCCCTTCTGATTGTTTCCCTTTATTCTCACTTCATTCTTGTATCTTCTTATAAAGCAGACCCCTATCTGATTAGTCCATCCCCTTTTTATTCTCACATTGACGTCTTATACCTCCTATTTGGGTCCCATTATTATCCTTATATCTATTTGCAAATAGGCTGCCCCCCTTCTTATACTCTCTTCCCCCTCTCATCCCTAGCCACCCCCACCCGCGATACCCCTCATTCCCTTTTTCCTCCCTCACTCCTTTCGCTCTTTTTTCATCCTTTTCTTTTAGTCAATCCTTTTTTACATTCTTTTCTCTGTTTTTGTAGATTCATTCACCTTTCTTTATTCCTTTCTGAACTCTTCCTTATTAGACTTAACCACATTCTTTTCACTTCCTCTTATTCCCTACCCTATTCACTTATTGTGTTACATTAGTATTCCCCTTTTTATCCCCTTCCTTAGACCTCACTATTTACACCCTTTTCTAATCGTTTATTTATCCCATACCCACCTACATTATCCCAGTTTTCTTATATTACTACCTTTTATAGGTATTAGCCTATTCATTTAAAAACCCTTTAGCTCTTTTATCTTAAACTTTCATTAGTAGACTCTTTAGCCCTATCACTATTCACATTCTATCGTTGATCCCAACCCTAGAGACGACCTCGACTGTAAGTCGATTTGGGAGTATCGCCCCCCTTTGTATCATAGCTTATAAAATTAAAAAGGGGGTATCATCCTATTAATTGAACGTGTAATTATTAGGGTTAACGTATTCACCTTAATGAATTGCTAACAAATAGAGGTATGAGAGGAGGGTTCACTGGTTGCTTTGTATTCCGATGAATACCTCAGAGGTAAGGCGGATCTTAGGTATATAGTTGCCATTATATATTAGTATAAATTATTCATAGGTTATACTAAATTAAGTAGGTCCCTCCCAATATTCCGACTTATCATAGTCTCAAGTTCTCGTTTTTAACCCCACCACCTCTGGCCACCGCCCCGAGTGGAAAATGAAATTATACATGTAAGAAGGTTGTGATTGGCATAATTAATAGTATAAGTTAAGGTTGGTATTTAGAAAATAGGGGTCGTTCCTGTTGGGCTTAATTCAGGTGGGTAGATGGGGGATGTGACCATATCATAAATTTGATATAAAATAAATTGGCTTATTTAGATAACCTAATAAGGATTAGCGTAAGAAAAAGAGTCATAATAAATGTATATCTGTGTGTGAATCATAGTTGGGAGGGAACTCATTATGATAATGAGGGTGATAAATATAACACCTAAATGTGTTTCAAATTCCAAATCTGGGGTTATCCTCTGGGGTTGAATTATTGGCAAATTGGTTATTTCAACTTGTGAAATAAAAACTAGGAAATAAGGGGTCTAACTTATATATAAGGAAAATAATGAAAGCTTATCGACGATAATAGTGAATATAAATATTTATAAATGGTAAAAAGATGGCCAATAGTTTCCGATAGTACGCAGTAAAAGCTGCTAATTAAAAGGTAGAGGGAACCGCCCCATAAAGGGGGAAATAATAATGTATCGGGGAATAAATATAAAGAGAACGCCTCAGGAAAGATAGAAAGTCTATAAAGATGAACTTCGATAAAAAGAATGACTATAAAGACTGTAAAACATTGTGAATAGACTCGAAAGGATGGAAGTGAGGTAGGGAGTAGACAGTAAAAAAAAGAATAAATAGAATAGGGAGGGGTAAAAAAAGGTAGGAAGTAGGGAATAAAAAAAGGATAGAAGTGGGAAGGGTACCTCTCTATAAGGAAAGAGAAAGACTAGAACCCCTCGGATCATATTTCAGAGAGGGTACAAATTCATAATAACTAAAGAAAAGTAGTGGGAATAGCAGAAACTTGAATAAAAGAGTGACACTAAAAAGTTTAATAAAGAGCAACTTGTGTTCAAAGAAGGGGGTAAAAGTGGAAAATAAAAGGATAGATAAGGATAAAAGACCTAAGGAGGATCGAATCAGAGAAATATAATAAAAGATAAAGAATCGAAATAAAACATGCCAAATACTTAAAAAGAAAAACCCTATAAGGAAGAGAAATTCTCATAAGTAGGCTAATAATGCTTTGTAAAATTTTACTTTGGTTGGGTTGCTTTATAGTTAAAAATCTTTTATATTAGATACACGTATAATCCTCTTCCCTTTATTAGGGTTTTAGCCAGTTACTCTCCATTTTCTCCTACGGTTCAAGTTCGTCACATTTAAGTTGCTAATAGACAAATTGGCTAAGGTTATCAATCCTTTATTTATCTGTCTGGCCATAATCAGACTATATTCCATCATAGTATAATAGACTAAATAGGTCTGGTTACCTATTTTAGGTAAGATGAGGAACCTAAACAAGAGGGTGACCGTCATAGAAAAGATCAATTGGGCGGATAATTAAGAATAATCATGAATGTAAACGTAACTAGGAATAGTGGTGATAAAAATTAGCTAAAGGTTGAAAAGAGGGAAGAATATCAAGTGACAATACAATGGTCTGGGGGAAGAAGGGGAGTTCAATATTTGGAATGAAAAAGTGATTCAAAAAGGGTAAAGAGTAGGTCAGAAAGAAAAAAGGAGGGGTATGATTAGGACTCTATTGAGGTGGGTAAGAAAAAGAAGGAAAACCCCTAATAGATTGGGTAAGATTGAAAGGTCAAAAGGGTAGCAAGGGACTCTAAGAGGAGGGTATAGGGAAAAAAGATAGTAAGTTGGGGAAGGATAGGGAGGATTTGTGGGTTAAGTTGGTTTCCTATTATACAAATAAGGTCATAGACTCAAGTTTATAGTAAACCTATCGGCTCAATCATTAGCGACATTTAAAGATGCCCTAATACAGTGAAACTGTTGTTGTAGAGGGACTCTTATAGTGATGCTCTGCTATTTACATTAATTTGCAATATCACGTCAAAAGTGAGCGAGACTAGGAGTAATCTGCTAAATCATTAAAGGGAAGACTAAGGGAAGGCTATAATGTAATGTGTAAAACTTTGAAGTTGGAAGGAATAGGTCCCTTAAGACTACTTTTAAAAAGGAAAGGGATCGGCGACTATAAAAATAACACCTCTATGGGCTTCAAATAATGGACCAAAGCGATAAAAAAAATGACCAAGTTTTCAATAAAGAGAAAAGGGACCGATCAGACCTAATTTAGTGAACCTAGGTAATTAAGTTTACCATGTTTAATCCCCCATAGTGGGTTTTTCAAAGACATATTGAGAAAGAATGACAAGGGAGAAAGGAAGGGTAGGTCTGAAGAGTAAAGGATGAGTAAGGGAGGTCATAGGAAGATAGGATAAGAAGGGTAGGCTGTAGGGAATAAGTGTATACGTATAGGAATGGATTGTAAGACTAACCCAAGACTCAGCATAAGGTAAGATGGCAGGGTACATAAAAGAATGGTGATTAGACAACGTATAAGCAAGACGTAGAAGTGTAGAAAGAGCCCCCCAAAAGAACGATATCAATAAAGGGTATAGACTAAGGATATAATGAAAGAGATAATATATCAAACCCTTATATAAATATTATACTTTCCCTAATATCTGCTTATATAGTTTCATTTTGTGTAATGCTTGTGAAAGGATGGTGAGAAAGTCGAGGGATAGCGATCACAGAATATAAAAAGAAAGGGTAGAGAAAAGAAAGGGAGGGTAAGAAGAGGAGGGATAGAAGCTTAATAGGAATAGAAGGTTACGAAAAGGAAGTATCTGTGGATTGTACTTATTTGTTCTAATCTTTTATCCCCAATTTATCTAGTTCTATATAATTTATCCCCCTATCTTCGGCGTGTGTGGGTTTTACAATTCGGTTCTCACATTATACATATTTACATCTTTTGTTTATATATTCTTTTTAGTCTTTTATGACTTCTTATACTCCCCCTTTCTCTATTTCTACTCTCAGCATTATCTTTCTATAGTCCATCCCTATTTATTTTTCTCCGATTTATTCTTTCTTATACATTTTTGATATCTTCCTATTCCCTCAGCCCTCATACGGTTAGTTTATCCCAATCCACCATTCTTTGGTTTACAGGTAAGCTTTCTCATTCGAACTATTATTGCACTGATTTAACAGCTATTATGATTTAACGAGGGCCTCCTTCTCCAATCATCTGCAATACTATAGATAGTTGAAGAGCATATTGATCAATTTGTCTAAAGTAAGTTGAAACTAAACACCTAAGTAAGGATACCTCCACTTGAGTATTGATGAAGGATAGTTAGTAGAAGTATGAAGTAGGGGACCAAGTTTAGACCTGCTATTCCAAATCCTTTTCTTTCCATTTTGTCCTTCTTACCCTTCTGTCTTCTACTCCATTTTGTCTTCTTCTTCCTATTTTTCTATCTTTTTATCCTCTTTTTATCTATCTGATCTATAGATTCCCCACACAGGTTCTGTAAACCCTAACTTCTTTACCGAGTTGATTTTCTAGTAAGGTCAATGAATATAAAGTTTTATTTATATAAACTGGTAATCTATTTCTCACCATATAATACAAGTATTTTGCTAAATCCCTATTTTACAGACGTCCAGTAATCATTCTAAAATTATTCTAGTAAATTATAAAGGCTTATTTGTTTATTAATATATTTATTCTATATTACTTTAGCCCTGGATAAATTTTATTCCCCGCTGATACCCTTTTAATTCTTAGTTGCTCTGATTAGTACTAAATATTCTTATGAGAAGGGGATTTTCTGCTGGATTGGGATCAGAACCCTCTAGGGTTGGCATGGCCTGTAATATCTAAACAACCCTTTTGGGTTAACCCTTTGTCTAAATATAATTCTACTAAAACAGAATTGTTTAATAGACACTTTAGTATTAAGTCCCTCGTTTGGAGATAAATCTGCATTTTTGATTAACTCTTATCTAAAAATACGTGTAGGACTAAGTTTGAAAGGAGGATAAAAATATGCGATAAAAGGTTAATGCTGAAAGATGAAAAGGGGGACCAATGATTGGTAATAGATAAAAAGTAACAATAGTCGGAAAAAGGTTTCACATAAAAGTGGGGACTATAAGTCTACACACTAAGCT
>JAKSZP010007537.1:0-17732 GCA_022478985.1 Massospora cicadina
CAAGTATTCCAAGCTTCAATAGGCTGAATGTGCATATTTCCTTATTTAGACTGCAACAAGCCATTACAACCTTATTATTTGAGTCCCTCTGACCTTTGATACAGTTTAAATACAGATTGGTCAGATATTGAGGGGATTGTTTTCTTTATTTTCCCACACTAATATTAAAACTCTTAAAACCCAGTTTATTTATTAGTGTTTAAATAAATTTATTAAAGACTTTTGTGGAATCCAGCGGCAGTAATTACCAGTGATCAGAAATAAGCTGGACTTCTACAAAATGGTGCTCACTACAGGGGATCCATGTACACCAAAAATAGTTACTCTTGACAAGCAACTAGCAAGCGCTTTGTCCCGCCTTAAGGAGTTTGAGCAGCGCCCTTGCAAACTCCCTCTTAAAGAAAAGTTCATTCCATGGAAGGGACGTTGCCTCGTTTTGTATGTCTATTAATCTGTAATGAAAGGCTCATCAGACAAGCAAAAGTTTAAACATCCTCCCTTGCTTAAGTCGTCTAGCACAAGAAATGATAGTCTCATACATGTACAATCTGCATACCTGAGTAGAAGTGAAAGAGACTCTCTTAGCTAAATATGTTTTAAAACAGAGTCTTAACAGGGAACCAGGCTTTTATGCGCCTAAGCATGTATGAGGGCAAAACAAATGCTTCTTTTGCTGAGCGATTTTACTTTGATGCTCAAAGGTTCTCACCATCTAACATGCTAACCCTGGATGATGATATCGCTGCCATGTTAACTGGGTTAGATTCTAAACCCTCTCTAGCCAGGCATATCATTTAAGTGAAACGTTACTTCAAAAACATCCAAAACATAAAGGAGGAACTTTTAGACGTTGCTGATTTTCAGTGCTGTGCAACAAGATAGGAAGCTGAGGTGGAATCTTCAGTTCTAACAATGGAGGAGTTTTCGCAAGTGAGCAGTTGGGGGTGAGCACGGCTGTAACTATCCCCACAGTGAAACCTGCTTCCTCAGTGCGACTCAAAAAAGATATCACTCACTCCTATGAATCAGAGACCTTTAAGGTAAATACTACCATGCTCCCCCACAAGCTCCCTAAAGCCGCTGTGACTTCCCTTCCAACTAAGCTGGTAAATGTGCTTAAGGATATCCAATCTCCTGTGGCCGCCTCCCCTACCTCCATTGCGGCCTTGCTAATTGTTTGAATACCCTTGAGTATGAATCTGAGGGGGGTTACAATGACGTTGATTACTATATATTGGAAGACCCCACGGAAATAGAGGTTCCTGATCATTTGAACGCTGGAGGAGTAGATGAGACCACCATACCTGAGGAAATGTACCTCAGCAAAATTCTAGGGTGTGCAAGGGAGGATACCCCAGTGGTAGAGTATAGACCCTCTACCACTGCCTCCCAAGTTCAATCCCAGTAATGGACTTTGGGTAGGGGACAATTTTGACGGTGTTGGTTTTGCGCGCCAATGCCCCAAACCGAGATAGCAAATAGCAAAGGCGGTCCATGGATTTCCTGGCCTATCATACGCCGCGCATGGAGGTTTTCCGGGTTTTATCCTCCTTTCCCATTTTCTTCACTTCCCTAATCAGTGCGGTATTGTCCCCAGGTCAGCCCACCTCAAATAAAATTATAAATTATAAATTATAAAATTCTAGGGTGTGCAAAAGTTATTGACACTGCCAGAGATGGCGATTAATTCTTAGCTGGCTTAATTCAACCTCTTCAGCGGGTTTATCCCATGAAATCCATTTTAGATAAATATCTCAGGACTGCTCAAAAATTAACCTCCACCTTCTGGCTCAAGGAGGTCTTGGCTTTGTCACCTAAATTTGGAGGAACACTCACAAAGGTTGAAGTGGTCAATCAAAAAGTCCGAATAATGGCAATCCTGGACACTGGCTCCACAGTTATGTGGTCTCCACTAAGCATACAAAGAAGATAAAGCTAGCGCCTGACTTGGAGTACACGCAAGTATTTGGAACCGCAGGCCCCAACAATACCTGTGCTATTGGGGCATACTCTTCCCTTCCCATTTGAATTGGGAAAGGTATTTTATCAGCCCCTTTTGTGGCTTTGGACAACAACGCATATGATATGCTCATCGGCACCCAATTTATGATTGAGTGTGAGGGAATAATCAACATAAAGCAAGGTTTACTCTCGTTACTCAACTATGAGTCCCTTTAGTCTTATCCAATAAAGAACCCAGCAAGCACGAATACTCTTGCCTGGTCAAATACCCCTTTTCAGCTATTACTTTACCTTATTCCACTTCTGGGTGCAACACAAGAAATTGCCTGACTCAGTAGATGCTAGGGACGGTATCCCTTTCTATTCTGCAGACGAGGTCTTGATTAAGCCTGGTAAACAAAGAGTGGTTGACACTAAAATCATGCTCCAAATCCCACACCATTGCTTGTTGCACCTCATCAGTATTGAGGGCATTAGAACATTGGTGCATCGTGTATTGCCTGGGATACTAGACCCAGCTCACCAGAGGCCTATTACCATTCTGCTAGGAAACCTCACCGGCAAGGACATGATTATAAAAAAACACCAGGAGATAGGAAGAGGTTTTATAATCCCGATGGAGGACACTGAACGTATACAATCTATTGTCTCTATGGCGGATTTGGGCTTAGCCATGGACAACCTAATGTGTAACTTGACAATGTTCATATTTCGGATAAGTTGACACCAGATGAGTTGGAAAAAGTCCATACCTTACTAGACGAATATAGTGACATATTCTCCAAATTGGATACTGACTATGACCATATAAAGGGCTGGAGCCACTCCATTGATTTGGGTGATGCCCGCCCTATTTGGTCCAAGCCTTACTGTAAGTCAAAGATGGAAGAACAGCAGATGAGGACGGAGCTCAAGCAGTTTATTAGACGAGAGATTACAAGTTCCTTTGCAAAGCCCTTGGTCTTCCCCCTGTTGCCAATTAAAAAAAAGGAGGTCATAGGATAGTCATGGACTACCGCAAGTTTAACAACCTCATGAAAAAGGATAGCTATCCTATCCTCCGCATTGATGACGCCCTGGCCCAACTCTCTGGCTCTAACTTCTTTTACGCCATGGATCTGGCTAGAGACTATTGGCAAATGGAACTTTCCCCTGAAGATCAGGAGAAATGTGCTCTCATTTGTAGTGAGGATCTCTTCCAATTAACCCAATTACCTCAAGGTTATGTAACTCACCTACATCTTTTCAGCATGAGATGGATCACAATTTGCAGGAATTGAGATAACTGTAGCATCATTTATCTTGATAACATCACGTTGTTCTCAAGAACCTTCAACGAACATCTTGATTACCTGAAGGAAGTGTTTCAACTGTTATGCAAGTCAAAAATTAAGTTGAAGCCCTCAAAGTGTACCTTCTTCCAAAGAAATTGGATTTCCTTGGACATTCTATTTCTCGAGAGGAAATTCACCCATATCAAATTTGGTTGAAGTGTTTTCAAATATGCCTTCCTCTAAAGATTTACGGGATATTCAGGTATTTCTAGGGATAATGGGGTATTACCATCAGTTTATCCCCAAGTTCACTAAGATCAGAGAACCCCTCATTCGCTTATTGACTAAGAACACCCCTTTATATTAGGTGCCAAATAAAAGGCCGCTTTTGAGAAGTTGAAACAGCTTATACAACAACGTTCTATCTTGAGGCATCATGATTATGCTAACCATTTATCTTGTTTACTGATGCCTCAGACTATGCCGTTGGGGCCATCTTAGACCAATTGGATGAAAATTGCGTTGATCATCCGGTCTCCTATCTCAGTAAAATGCTTTTAAGAGCGGAACCTAACTACAGCGTCACAGAGAAGGAGTGCCTTGCTGTTTTGTTAGCTGTAAAACATGAACGTCCCTTCCTATATGAGACCGCCTTCACTGTAGTTATTGACCACGCTTCGTTAAAGTGAGTTAAAGAATATGAGAGATCCTACTGGCTGGTTAGCTCATTGGGATATAAAGCTCCAGCATTAGACATGAAGTATGAACACCATGCTGGGACCCATCATATGAATTTTTATGGGTTGACTCGGCTACCAGTCTTTCACTTAGAAAACAGTGAAGCGGAGAGAACATGACCTCTTAATGACCCTCAATGACTGGGAGGATGAAGATGAATCTGTAGAACAAATGCTAGCCTGGCACTTCTGCAACACCAAAGTGGAGAACGGGAAGTTGTATTAGCAGTTGGGGGCAAAATGGCTGCCTTACCTTCAGCCCTCAGAACGCATACCTGCTATCCTAGAAGCTCATTCCACTCTTGGTCATGGAGGGGCAAATAAAACTAATGAGTGGACTAATGATCAGCTTTATTTGGAAGAAATCATGGAAACAGTTGTTAAAGTCTTGGAAGCCTGCCTTATGTGTAAGAAGCAATCTGGTTTAATGACTAGAGATCAGTATCAACCAACTACTCCTCAACATCCGCTCCACACCATTAGTCTAAATGTAGTAGGTCCATCCCCTCAGACTAATAGTAAAAACCGGTTTATCCTTGTAGCCATTGACAACTTCACTTAGTGTGTTGAAGCCGTGGCTCTCCATGCCCAAACGGCCAATGCCACAGCAACCTTTTTACATCATAATATCTTCTCTCAACATGGCTGTTCTCAAGTGCTACTCTGCGACAATGGTAAGAATTTCACCTCCAGAGTAGTAAAAATCCAGTCACATTCATGGGAGCCCAACAACGTTTCTCAGCTCCGTACAATCCATCTACCAACGGGACTGTGGAGAGAGCAAATGTAACCTTGGTATCCATCTTACGAAAAATGGACTCTTATGATCCACTTCACTGGGATTAATTCTTAACCAGTGCCCTTATGGGCTAATAGATTAGTTATCACCAGATCTTGAAAATTCTCACATTTCATGTCTTGTAAGGGCGGGAACCAGGAACACCTTCCCTCTAAGTAAAAGATGTACTCTTCTCTAGAGTTGAGGAACCTGAGAAAGTCATGAGAAGATTGGCTCAGCGCATCATCCAACTCTAATCTGAGGCTATGACCAATTTGGCAAAAACGGTGACAAAAGAAGGGAAGGCTGCCAACGTGCTTTGAACTCCCCTGCCTACATTCCTTGTGTCTTACTTGGTATAATACTACCATAACCGCATCTCTCCTAGAAACGGTAATCAAGTATCAATTTTGGAGGGTCCTTTCACCATCAACTATAAAAAAAGGCAATGAGTACTCCATAAAATCCTTGGCTACAGGGATCACCATTAATAGAGTACATGGCCGCTTCCTAAGGCCTTTTTTATTCCCCCAACATTTTTGAGGGGGTGATGTCAGACACTTTTCCTCTCAGCTGCAAAAGAAGAATGTATTGGGTCGAAATCAGCCAAAAAGGGGAAATTTTAGCCAATTACAAGTTTGCGATAAGCCTAATAATGATTTTGATAGTAATAATGATTACATCGACCAAAAGACTTTGGTCAATTCTCAGTGGAACCCCGCAAATCAGGGTAACATGATCTTGAATGCTACATGGGCACTAACCATAAAAACGAAGAGTTGGATTACTCCAACCACATGGTGGACCTCTTGGAATCCATCAGATGGTACTCTCCCCAGCCACAACCAGGTCCCTTCAAGCTCCTACACAGGGGCCACACCCTTTTATAGGCGTGGCAGGGGTCCCCCAAGGTAAAATAATTTTCTTGGATGGGGATTGTCTGAAGTTCATTAAATTGTTACCTCATGGGTATCTATTGCCAACTGTTAATTCCCCATCTGCTGTTAAGCCAAAGAAAAGTGAGTATTCCGAGCTTTGATAGGCTGAATGCGCATATTTCCTTATTTGGACTGCAACAAGACATTCCAAACTTATTATTGAATCCCTCCGACCTTTGATACAGTTTAAATATGGATCAGTAAAATATTGGGGGATCATTTTATTTCTTTTCCCACACTAATAATAAAACTCTTAAACCCAGTTTATTTATTAGTGTTTAAATTTACTTTTTATAAAGACTTTTGTAGAATCCAGCGGCGGTAAGCACCATTGAGCAGAAATAAGATGGATTCCTACCAGCAGCAAATGAGGGTTGAACTCAAGCAGTTATTAGACGCTGGGCTGATAGTACTATCACAAAGCCCTTGGGCGTCTCCTCTCTTACTGATCAAAAAGAAAATGGAGGTCATCGGGTAGTGATGGACTACTGTAAACTAAACAACCCCTTTATAAAACAGCTATCCTACCCTCACATAGATGTTGCCCTTGCAAAACCCTCCAGCTCAAAATAATTCTCAGCCATGGATATGGCCAGAGGATACTGGCAATTAGATCTTTACCCCAATATCAGGAGAAATGCGCTCTCATTTACAGTTAAGGCTTATTTCAGCCTACCCGCTTACCCCAAGGGTCTGCAATGCGCCAGCATCCTTCCAACAAGCAATAGACCACATTCTGTGGGACTCAAGTTAAGCTGTGTGATAATCTATCTTGATGACTGTTGCTTCTTAGCGTATAGACTTGCTCCACCAAGTCAGTTTGCACAGGATATTATCCACTGAGCAATCAAATTGGATGATATGAAGATCACTGACTATCTAATAAAACTTGATAAACTATATATGGAGCTATCACCCCTTATTTAGACCTTTATTTAATATAAATCGCAAACTTATCTGCAACCACTTAATCACTGGAAAAGACCTCCTCTTCAATCCTCCGTGTGACTCTTTATATCTCAGTTCCCCAAGCTGTATGCATCCTCAGCTTGGTAGTCTTCTATTCGTCTTCCCTTTTTTAGAAGCTCTCATTTATATTAAATCTTGGTGTAATTCCCCTCAATTCGCCAAATGATTGACATTTTGATCAATTATAATTCATATACCTTTCCCATTAATCTTGAGATTTGTCTCAACTCATACTCCGATCCACCAATATAGATAGCATAACATCCAGTAATATCAACTTCCTGACATTACCCCCCCTTTGACTGGATGATAGGCTCTTACTGTTTATATGCTTGAAGTAATTTTGCATGAACTCAGCTGTTAATTTGTTCCCCGCGGGTTCCTTAATAGTGTAGATATCCATACCAGTCTTCTCGACAATCTTGAACAGCCTGGCCCAAATGTTGGAGAGCTTGTTTTTTCTCCCAAACCCATGCTTGTCATGAAATAAGACATGGTCTTCTACAGCGAACAGTGGAAGTCCGTTCCATTGCTTCTAATCAGCTTCTTGATTATGAATCTTCTTGGCCAAACTAGTGGAGTAGGCTTCCGTTTGCAGCTTGATCAATGTGTCCATAAGAGTCTTCATTTATCGCTGTGGGTCCACCCCACCAGTATCCTCTACACACGACTAAAGCAAGGCAGGCAGAGCTGTATGTCAACCATACAGCAGTTGGAACGGGCTCTTACCAATGGACGAATGATAGCTGATATTGTATGTAAACACAGCTGTAGGTAGAAGGGCAATCCATTCAGAGGGTTGATCCTTTACCAATTTATGTAGTATGTTCACTAGGGTTCCATTGACCCACTCCACCATTATATTTGATTCCAGATGATAGGAAGGTCAAAACCCCGTGGATCGCCATCAACACATTTAACCTTGAAAGGATATGTGAAGTGAAGTTGGTTCCATTATTTGTCAGAATGAACTGTGGGCAGCTGCGTCGCTGTATAACACACTCCACAATAAACTTTATGGTACTGACAGCGCCCAAGTCACTAATAGGCCTAGCCTCCACCCATCAGGTCAAATGATTGATGGCAACGACTATATACTTGGATCAGTTGGCGCTAGTTAACAGAGGTCCCACTACATCAATGAAAATGGTGTGCCAGGCAAACCAGGGTTTAACCAGCTGGTATATGGTCTTCTTGTGGAAAGGTTTTTACTTGACACTGATGGCAACAACTAACCGTTTCCAATACATCATAATGCATGCTCTCCCAGCAGTATTGGGGTCACAAAAACTCCAGCGTTTTCCACAATCCTCCATGTTCTACATCCTGATGAGCATCCATAAAAAATGAGGATCTAGCTGGAGGTTTAGGGAAACTCAGCATTGAGTCTCCAATACGCTTATATAGTTCTTCCCCACATAAGAATGTATCCTCCCTGAGTCCATCTAATACCTTGATCACCTGCAGCGGCTCATCCTGGTATTTGTTTGCCACCATCTTCTTGTACTTTATGTCAGCTAAATCCTCCATGATAGAGACTGTTGGCAGCTGAGAAAGACAATCCAAATTTTGATGTTTTGCTCCCAGATGATGTAAGATATTTTAATAATACTCTTGGAGCTTCAGAGCCCAACATGCGAGCTGTCCTTCCAGTTCACACAAATTCTGTAGCCAGCGCAAGGAAGCGTGATCCATCACTACTTGTAATCTTAGCCCATGTAAATATACCTGAAACTGTTTGTATGCGCAGATCACCGCTAAACACTCCTGCTTGGTCACAGTGTAGTTTCGTTAATGACAGTTCAAGCTTTAACTACAGAATGCGAAAGGATGCTTAACGCCATCATCGTCCTTCTGGGATAATAATGCCCCTATAGCGGCAAGGGATGCATCCGTTTGTATTATGAACTGTTTTTCAAAGTTGGGATATTGCAAAATGGGTGTGCTTGCTAACACTGTTCACAGCCCATCAAAAGCTCTCTGGAATCATTCCATCCAATCAAAAGAAGCGTTTTTCTCTAGCAACTCGAAAAGTGGGGCCCCAATGTAACTAAAATTGAAATTGACCATTGATAATACCTGACCATCCACAGAAACTCTTGAATATCCCGCTTATTACTGGGAAGAGTCATCTTGCTTATCACTTCCACTTTAGCCAGCTGCAGTTTAAGCCTGTTGGAATTTATGACGAACCTGAGGTATTCTAGTTGTTCTTTAAAGAAATGGCACTTATGAGGCTTAATTTTGATATTAGCGGCAGCGAGGCGCTGAAACACTTGTTCCAAGTGTGCAAGGTGCTCTGTAAACATCCGCAAGAAAACATTGATGTCATCGAGGTAAACTATGATGCAGGACAGCTTTAAATCGCCTAAATCCTATCCATGGCATGCTGGAACGTAG
This sequence comes from Massospora cicadina, assembly GCA_022478985.1. NCBI lineage: Eukaryota > Fungi > Entomophthoromycota > Entomophthoromycetes > Entomophthorales > Entomophthoraceae > Massospora > Massospora cicadina. The sequence goes on from JAKSZP010007537.1 coordinate 9,059, forward strand.
CTGGGGCATTGTACAACCTTGTGGCATGCAAGTCGGCTGGAATAACCCTCTCAAAATAATGATTGCACATTTCTCCCATTCTGCTGATAATAATTCGATCTGCTAGTACCCTGAGGTCAGATCCATGGCGGAAAAGTAATTCGCCCCACCCAATTGATCTAATGTGTTGTCAATCCATGGGAGAGGGTAGGAATCCTTCTTTGTTACATTATTGAGTTTGCGATAGTTAATAACCACTTGATTTGAATCATCTTTTTTCTTTATAATGAGCACAGGTGATGCCCAGGGACTATTTGATGGCTCTAGTAATCCTTGCACGATAAGTTTATCCACCTTGGTGGAGACAACCTCTTCCGCTGCTTTTGATCATCTAATAGGTCACAATCAAATGGGAGGGTAATCCCCCATATCTATCAAATGTACCACACCTTAAGCGCACACCAAATCATGATCATCATGTGAAAAAATATCTCAATACTTTTTAAACAATGCCATAGCCAAATCTTGCTGTTCCGCTGATAATCCCATAAGCGCTTCCCATGGAACCACGGTCAATATGCCAAACAATGAGCTTACCAGTAGTCCGAGATCTTCCCATGAGCTGAAATCATGAATACTGCAAACTTCCTCTATAGGAACTAAGGGTAGGTAAGCCACCACTTGGTGCCACTGGATCATTATTGTCTCCTTCTGAAAGTTCGCTATCAGCACTTTCACCTCCCCATTCCCAGGTAGCAGTAACCCTGGAGCCACATGAGGTTCAAGCTGTGAGTGCTGGCGAGGCGCCATAATTTCTCCATAAAGCCAGTTAGGGACATCGATTTCAAGCTCAGTCCCTACTATGCACTGGTGTCTAGACAATAGGCTCAAAGTGCTTGCTGCCCTAAGCGGAATCCCTTTGTACTCATATATCTGGTTAGGGAGAGCCCTGATCCGCCTCTTCATTCATCAATATCAAACAGGAATCACTTTATCACTGTACGCTAGATTGATTTGACTAAAGTGGAACGGATCCATTGGGATTCCATAAGAGGTAAATATACAGGGATCTGTTGGCCTAAATTAGTAAGAGTTTTCTCCGCCATATTTATCACAACACCAAATTTCCTCATAAGTGCCATGCCAATTAACTTGTCATAGTTGTTAATTGGCAAAACCACCACCAGAGTGGAAGCCCAGACTGACCCAAGTTGTAAAGGCAACACGCTATATGCTCCTTCAGACACAGTGCTATGCATCCCCGCGGTCCCATATACTATTCAATGGTCCACATCCAGTTTCAACAGAAGTTTAGCCACCAACTGGGTAGAGACTATGTTCACAGGGGCTCCTGTGTCTATTATAGCACAGATTTTTATGTTTTGAATGAAAATGTCGCAGTAAGTGCATTCCAAGTAAGAAGAACAATCTGTGTTTATTACATGTACGCCCAAGGGCTTTGTGTTACTCAAAAAGGCGGAAATGCCCTGGCTGACCTGAGGATATCACTAGTAATTTTCTCCACCAGAATGGCTACATTAACCCCTACTAAAGAGGCGACGTTTGGCGAAGGATCTGCGTTGCTGGTGCTGGTCTGTTCGAGGATCTGCCACGCATATGGCTTCTGCACGTCCTGGCGGAACTTGGGCTCTTGGGTAAACTTTTACTCTTGGAAGTGGAAGCAGTGGTATCTGATGGAAGCTGTTGGTATAAAAAATTATCAGATTGAGGTTTGAATTCTACCCAAAAAGACATTTGGGAATTGTTAGGGACAAGTGAATTGGACTTAGCGGAGATATAGCGTCCCGTCTCTACTCCGCTCAAGCTTTTCCCTGCTTGGTTATCATAGTTGGCATTGCATACACTTGTGGTTTGCTAGAGCAATTGGCTGCATAATAACCTCTTTGTCTTCACTAAAAATAAATATTCATAAAAGGTTCATGTATATAGCTTATGGAGGAAGGACCAGTTTGGAAGTTGATGGTATGATTCCAAGGTTGTGGATAAACTTTCGAAGCATACATAGGCCAAAATAGGTCCACTGATTCATATAAGGGACAAATACATTCCAGCAGTTGATGACCTAGTCACTGCGGCCCATATCCTGAAGAGTTTGGAGTGTAGACAGAAGAGGGTTTTTGGGCTACGTTGGGGGCGCTGATTGTGTTGGAGGGTCGTTGTAAGGTATTCACAATTTGGATAAGTCTGGCATCTCCATCAAAAATGTGAGACATAGCATTATACAGCTCCCAATGCAGTTTGACGGATGCCGTCATCACTATACCAACATCTTTGGTGGATAAAATGTTAGCTCCAAGTAGTACATGTGCTTTCTCCAAGAAAAATTCAGCAAATTCTAACAGGGTTACATTTTGGTGAAACTGTATAGTCATAAAGTTGGCTTTCCTTTGGGTCATCATGGTAGTGCCCCCAAACAGCTGGAGAACAATTGCTTTAACTTCTTTGTAGAATACCAAGCTATTTGGAAGATAGCAGGTATTTTGATCAGCGCTTTCCACATCTAGAGCGGACAGCAACAGATATGCTTTCAGTCAATCAGAAGCCCCTTCCACAGCGAATTAAAAATTCTTAAAGTAACCGTGTAGATTCTCATCATGACTGAAAAGAGGTGATTTTTTATTTGAACAACTTCGCCTTGCTTCAGGTTCCTGCTGCAAGGAGCAGGCAAATTGATTCTAGAGCGACTATGGGAACCACCCCTTTGTGCATTATCATATGGCTGGCTGGATGGACTTAAATCTGTCAAAAAAGACAGAAGAAGTGGTGTTGCGTGGGGGTCCATCATAACGCCCAAGGGATATTTGTTTGCTGATCCATAGCATTTTCCCCAAATCACCACTAACTGCACCAGTTCCCCGATCTCTAGCATACTCCGCGAAATGTTCCATGATCAACTGCTCTGCTTTAACTAAATAGTATCTACACTATCCATCCTGGAATTCCTGTTGCAGTGTTTCATACTGATGTTGCAACACCCAACGGAATTCCCTCTCAACGTTCAGTTTCTGCTCCACAGCTTGTAGTTGCAAGAGTACATCTTTGATTATGGTTTGCATGTGGGCGTGATTCCAGCTAGCATTATCCGCTTGTTGATTGGCATTGTTTATTTGGTTAAGGAGGGAGGCTTACTCCCATACAAATTCCTTGTTGGACCGTTGAAGGGTATCAAGGCACCCTTGCATGTCCGCATACTCTTTTGTCTCACTGATTGGAAGAGGGAAGGCTTGATGGTGCTAAGCCTGGCTAACAACTACCAGTTGTGTAGCCTGATGGGTTAGCTTGAGATATTTGGGAGGCGTTGACCAAAGGATAAGCGCATTATCTGTCATTTTCTGGTTACTCCATTCAGTACAAAGTTAGTTAATTCAGCTGATAAGGAGCCAACTTGGTCTGCCGCTTGCCATTCCATCAGTGTCATTTTTTCATTAAGCTAAGAAATCATGGCTTTGAGAGCTTCCACCCATTTTGCTAGATCCATCATAAAGCGCTCAGTATTATTCCCCAACGTTGTTATGTCCTAAATCCACTCCGCCAATAGGCCATGCTAATCCAACAGTTCTCTTATTACTTGAGGTAATTATAAATTCAATTTGTGGTACCAAAATTGTCCAAATGACAGCAAACGTCCATGTCATGATGGTCCATCTGTACCAGCGCCCCTTGTACCTCTGAAAATGAAAGATCAAGGCAGTCAAGCAGGAGGTAAGTATCATTTTTCTGTGCTCAAGCGAACCATAATACATCTCCAATTTTTAATTTTGTGGCTAGCCAGCACATGCAGTAGCAGGGGAATTGATGGTTGCACATAAGCAACTAGATACACCTCGACTCAGTGGGTATTAAGGCGGTGAGCCAAACAGGTTGTAGTTGCATCCAGATAAGACATGTACATGGTGTAGTGATTTTCTTGGTCTCGTTGGTTATAGAACAAACTCAGGGCGTATTTCCCAGCATCATCTTTGTATAGGCGATATCCACACAACAGCCACTCCATAATATCCCACAGCTGCTGAGGAGTCACATTCATGGAGCGTCCTTATTGGTCAGTTATCAGCTCAGGGAAATTTTTAATTGCAGATTGATCATGACTTTATCATCCCCTGGTTCAGTTACAGTAGATAATAATGGTTCATTGTTAGGTGCCTTCCATGCTTCTACAGCATACCGCATGCAGAATCTGATCAAATTTTGTCGGAATAAATGAGGACTCATCATTGTATCCTAGTGTCAAAGAACTACAGTTGACCAGTGACCCCCTGTAGTGAGCACCACTGTTGATTCTTGGAGTATAGTCTTGATTCCACCAAGTCAGCTTGCACAGGGTATTAGCCACTGAGCAACCAAATCAGATGATTTGAAAATTGCTGACTATCTAATAAAAATTGATAAACTAAATATGGAGCTATCGCCCCTTATTTCAATCTTTATTTAATATAAATTGCAGACTTATCTGCAACCACTTAATCACCAGAAAGCCTCCTCTTCAATCCTCCATGTGACTCTTATATATATTTGGTTCCTCAAGCTGGCTGCATCCTCAGCTTAGTAGTCTTATATTTGTCTTCACTTTTTTAGAAGCTCTCATTTATATCGAATTTTGGCATAATTCCCCTCGATTCACCAAAAGATTGACATTTTTTTGATTATTATTCATATACCTTTCCCATTAATCTTGAGACTCATCTCAATTCATACTCCAATCCGCCAATATAGGTAGCATATCGTCCAGTCATATCAACTTTCTGACAATGACATCACTGTCTTTTATGCAACGTTCACCAATCATAAAGCAAATTTAAAAGAAAGCTTTCAACGCCTGAAAGCTTCATTAATAAAGTCGAAACTGTCAAAATGCTCCTTCTTCCAAAAGAAGCTAGATTTCTTTGGACATGTTATCTCTCAAGAAGCGATCCAGCCTTTACAAGATAAGATCAAAGCTATCTCTAAAATGCCTGCCCCTACAAACCTTTAAGACATTCATGTATTTCTGGGTATGATGGGATATTGACATCATTCATCCCCAAGTTCGCCCATCTCAGTGAGCCTCTCATTTGACTATTGGCTAAAAACACCCCTTTTTATTGGGGGTACAAAACAAGCAGCTGCTTTTGAAACGCTGAAGCAACTGCTTTAACAACGTCCTATCCTATGGAACCCAGATTATAATAAACCTTTTATATTGTTTACCAACGCCTTGGACTACGCCATAGGGGCTATCTTAGCCCAACTGTATGAAAATGGTGTAGATCATCCTGTACGCCTATTTCAGTAAGATGCTATCAAAGGTGGAACGCAATTACAGCTTCATAGAGAAGGAGTGCCTTGCTGTTTTGTTAGCTGTAAAACATGAACGTCCTTTCTTGTATGGCACTACTATCACTGTGGTTACTGACCACGCTTCGTTAAATTGGTTACTGAATATGAAGAATCCTAATGGCTGGATAGCTCAATGGGCTCTGAAAGCTCCAGTATGATGGCATGAAGATTTAGCACCGTGCTAGAAAATGTCACATTTATGTTGATGGGTTAGCTAGTCTGCCCATTATGAATTTGATAATAGTGATGCGGAAAGTTATATGATCTCTTAGTGACTCCTGATAACTGGGAGAATGAGGATGAGCCTGTCCAGAAGGTGTTGGACCAGTACTCCCACAACACCAAAGTGGAGAACGGGAAGTTGTATAAGCAGGTGGAGGCAAAGTGGTTACCTTGTTTACAGCCTTCAGAACTTGAGTCTGTTATTATGGAGGCTCACTCTACCCTAGGTCATGGGTGAGTGAAGAAAATCCCTTAGTGGATTAGGGAGCGGTACTATTTGGAAGGAATCAGGGAAACTATTGTTAAAGTCCTGGAAGTCTGCCTTAAAATGTAAGAAGCAATCCAGTTCCAAGACTAGATATCAGTATCAACCAACTACTCCTCGACAGCCTTTCTAACCATCAGTCTGGATGTAGTAGGTCCCTCCCTCAGACTACTAATGGAAACTGGGTTATTATTGTAGCCATTGACCACTTCAATAAGTGTGTTTAAGTTGTGGCTCTCCCTAACTACAGGCCAAAACCATTACAACATTTCTACATAAGATAGCTTCTTCAACATGGCTGTCCTCAAGTATTACTCTGTGATAATGGTAAGAACTTCACCTCCAGAGTAGTCAAGATCCTGACATATCTATGGGGACCCAAAAACTCTTCTCAGCCCCATATAATCCCTCTACTAATGGTATTATGGAGAGAGCAAATGGAACCTTAGTTTCCATCTTGCGTAATTAGGCCTCCTCTAATCACTTCACAAGGGATCAATTCCTACCCAGTGCTCTTATGGCATACCGGATTAGTTATCACAGATCCTGAAAATGTCAACATTACGTGTTCTGTATGGAGGGAACCAGGGATACACAACCTTTCTGCTAAAGAGGTTTTCTACTACAAATTCTAGGAACCTGAAAAATCCATGAGAAAATTGGCTCAACGCAGCATCCATCTTCAATATGAGGCCATGACAAACTTAGCTAAAATGGTTACAAAAGAGGGACAAGCAGGCAATGAGTTTTGGGCTCCCCTACCTTCCTTTAAAGTGTCTGACCTGGTCCAGTACTACCATAACCGCATCACACCCAGAATCAGCAAGTTTGGCTCTATTTGGGAGGGTCCCTTAAATGTCAATTATAAGAGAGGGATTGTTTATTTTATAAAATCTTTGGTCACAGGTATTACCATAAATAGAGTCAATGGCCGTTTCCTGAGCCCTTATTCTATATCTAACACTCTTGAAGAAGGTAATGTCAGACAATTACAAGTCCAATTAATTAATAAGAGTGTTTCAGATCGCAATAAGAAGAAAAATGAGGATAAAATCGACCAAAAGGCCCTGGATGATCCTTGGTGGAATCTTTTGAATCAGGGTAATAAAATTAGCAATCAAACTAGGACCAATACCACAAATTTAGGTAATTAAATTGTGCCAATATGCGGCAAATTCAGGAAGATAGTTGGAGGCTCTTTCTCAAGCCATCACCAATTTATTACAACCTACCCCACGGAGGCCAGCCCATTTTATAGGGCTAGAAGGGTACTGCATGGTAAAAATTATTTCATGCCCACTGATTGGGTAAAAGTAATTAAATCGTTACCCCACAGTCACGTTATGCAATAATTACTTTCCATTGGTTTGTTTCATCAAAATGAGGCGAGTTTTCTGAGATCCAATAGGTCAAATCTCAATATTTCCTAATTCAGATTTTACTAAGCCATATGAACTTTGAGCCTCACCAAAATAAATACTATGTATCGATTTATGAAGAGGGTTCTTTTCTTATCCCCTCAGCGCCACTTAATAAAAAGCTGATATAACAAAATTTTGGTATAGCTTTTAAAGATAGGTATATATTTATTGGTGAAAAAACCCTCCATCAGTTTTATCCCGTTAGTTAAGTTGATTCCTCTTCAGCTATATTGTTGAAATCAGGGGCAAATTAGCACCTGAGAGCACATAAACCCTGATTCCAACATAAAGAGCTAAAACAACACACGTCAGAAATATTCTTAATGGGACATAATTTTACATAAGCAATAGGGGCATGCTGAGGAATTAGAGGGTTTAATTCGTTTAATTCCCAATAAGATAGAGATAGATTTCCCGTAGGCAAAATCCAAAATCCCTGGGCAGGTCAACGCTTCTTTGTTTGACGGGTTTGGGTGTCCACTTAGCTCCAAAACTTAATTAGAGGGATGTGAATCATGATCCCTGTATCCACAATTACTTGTGAGACAGAGGGTATTGTAATAGGATGGGGGCATACTGAGGGATTTTTTCTTTGGCGTCATCAGCCCCAGAAGATGGATTGTTTTTGCCTCCTAAGACTTGATATTTGACTTTGAAAAATAGAGGATGGGTATTTGAAAAGGCGTGTTCATTTTTTAGGGATTCCTTTACTTTTGACTGGGAGATTGAATATTAATGGAATCTGATGCCCTGGTAGGGACAGGTGCTTTTTTATGGATGATGATGCAATTGAATCTTTGCATCAATTGGACTCCAATAAGCAACTCATAGCTATTTAACACAATAGTTAGGGTAGTAATTAGAAGCTTGTTAATAGGAGAGGTAAGGCGGAATACACACTGATTGCTTTAGTCATCCAATCACCAGCCATCCCATATTCCGCTTCATGGATTAAGTCTGGAGCCATTTTTATTTTCTGGATAAGTCAGGAGAATATAACGTTAACCGTGAGCTGGTATCAACTATTGCCAAGACATTAACCATATGAGCGGATACTCTACTCAAATTACCAAAGAGCCAAACTGAGTAATAAAGGCTAGTAAACTTTCATATAGGATTTGTAGCAATGCAATCTGAGGATTTTGCCGCAGCCAAGCAGGGGTTTCTCAATGCATTTGTAGGTTTTATCTGCCAGCGCTTGGCTTTCCATAGAGGAGCTTGACCTCCAAGATTTGTTTAGGTAGCTGCCCAATAATAAAATAAGAAAGATGAAGATCTTTATTTTTTTGGATAGGAAATGATACATTGACTTCTGCAGGCGCTAACACAAAGCATCATGAGATGCTGAGCTTAGTATTAGAGCTAGTACTTTGGTCTTGAGGCGCGTGATTGTCATCAGCAGAGGGATCCTCCTGCCCTATTATGACTGATCTTTTGCTAACTATGTAGA
>JAKSZP010007538.1:0-17663 GCA_022478985.1 Massospora cicadina
GGGAAACTTTTGTCTAACACGCTTTAGCTGGTGGACCATGGCGGACAGCATTGGGGTGGAGGCATCAGCAACATTTGGCATAATGAGGTATAATTGTTGGTTTTCTTCATTAATGAGGCCAGCGGTGTCCATTGCCTCGACGTATTGAGTAAGTTGATGCTCAGCAAAAGAGATGAGAGCAGGCACACAAGTAAATGACATAATGCGCCAGTGGGTTTCAGGATAATTAGGGTCAAAAAGAGAGGTTTTTCTGCATCAATGCAGGTGCATCTCGCTTGAAATTCCAGCTCCTCAATCTCCTACTTCGCCTCTTCCTCAAAATCAAGAGGGAAATTGGGGATAATTTTTTTTAGTACTAGATGGTCCCAACCCAAGGGGGGGGGGAAATTGGGGATAATAATATCCTCAACCAGGGGTTCCATTGCCCATGGAGTTGCTAATGGAGGAGGGTGTTGGCAAAACTACAGCAGCCTCATCTGCCATTATATTTATCTATAAATAGGATAACCATTTTTAGGACGAAAATGGAAGTGGTGAAATTTAGGATCAATGAAAAACTCCTCCAATGAAAAATATGTTTTAATGTTATACAACTGGTCATTTTGTCAATCCAATTGAGCACTCAAAAAGGATTTGAATCAGCTAATGCTGTCCCAGCCACCGTATTTGGCAAATTGGCTGCACCTTCTTGGCCATGAACTTTCAACCATGGCAGCTCAGCTAAAACTGTTTCAGCCATCGGCTCAGGTGGTGTAAATGGACCAAACCTTTATAATTTTTTATTTTTTTAGGCTTCGACTTTGGAAGCCACGCCAGAATTTGCTGAGGTTGGGGGTGGGAGAATTGAGCACTACTCGAAAAATTTGGGCATGGCAGCAGCTGAGCCGACGCCAGGGGGGATCAAGGGAAGTGGTGGAGGCGGAAGCTGTAGGGCCTTGCACTTTGAGTGATCAAGCTTGAAGAACAAGGGACAAATGGCGCGGCCATTCTCAACACAAGCCCAGAATGAGTGATCAGGGGCTGATCTGATCACCATGTGAGGGGGACTCGCAAGATGGGTGTTGCAATGGCCTTCAAGTTATGTTTAATTTGTGATAGCTTGAGAGTCAACTTATTGTGGTCTGATTCAGAAGTAGGGATTTTGACTGGATCATCATCTTAAATCTTGAGAAATTAAATACAGCTGACTTTTCTTTCTCGTTACAAACACTTTTGCAACCCATTCAATTCAAGACTAAATCTAGTTTGATAATCTCATAGAGGGGATTAGTCTGCGCCCATGTCTGGGAGCAGTTGGGCAAGCAAGGCAAGAGGAGCAGGCGGAAGGCCCACAGCCTCTAACGTTCAAAAACGCCCTGGAGAATCTGGCGGAATAGAAAAAAATCTAAAAAAACTGGCGGTCACAATTTCCCCAGAGATACTTGTGTGGCAAGCACGATGCAACAAGTACATCAACACGCCACATTCCCAGCCAATTTCGTCGGTGGAATTCAGAGTCCGTGTGTATCTGGACATCCAAAAAACGGCCCTATGGGAAAAATTTTGTGAAGATGTACACAAAATTTTCCTGACCGCGGTGTACATTGCACCTCACTCCATGTCGCGCGGTTGGCTAGACCTAGGTTTTGAAAGCAAAATAGCAGCAGACGAGGCTGCAGCGGTGCGCGTAGTGGTTGACCTCCCTGAAGGGCAATGGGTCATCAAAACTAAACGCACCAGATGGACAAAATCAAACCAAATTTTCATCACATTTGACTTTTTGCCTACTACGGTAAAACGTGACATTTTGGAGAAACACCTGAAAGATGGTCTCGCCATATACGGCGAAATACAATCTTTCAAAATGCAACGTTTCACGCTGATGCCACACCTGTGCACCAGCAAAGCCATCGCAGTTCTGACCCCAACTGAGGAGATCGTGAAGGACCTAACCCAGATCTCGCACTCCACCTTTATTGACATCGCAGGGCACACCACCCACCCATTCCAGGTAACCGTGGACAGCGCGCCCCCCATTTGCACCCACTGTGACATGTTCGGCCATAAGGCACACGTGTGCCTCATCAAAGAGGGCGTTACATTCCAAGAGCACCCCTCGGCGGCCATGGCCAGCGGAGAGGCGCACTATGAACCAACCGCAAGCACCAAGGAGGCTTTCCCGTGGGGAGCACAAGGCTGCTACCTATTGGTAAAGCCCATCTCCCCGCAGGAGTGGAAGAAGGCCAAGCAGGCCCATAGGACCACGGCCAAGGAAGCGGCCAAGGTCACCACCACCATCCCACACTCACAACGCCAGGAGGACATGGAGACCTTCATGGCGGAAGCAACTTGGGAATCCATCACCCAATCAGATTAGGAGGCCCATGCCAAACAGGCTACTCAATCTGAGGATCCAAGGGGAAATTTGATCTCACCCAATCGCTGCACCCAAGCCCCGATCAAAACTGACTTGGGACCTATCCCAACTGAAATTTTTTTTGCCCCACTCGACGGTGCACCAAACTTATCCGCACCGCAAAAAATTCGTCCGACGTCAGGAAAACAAAAAGCGAAGGCCAAAGCCAACGCGACTCTTTCCACAAAACTAACAAAAACCCCAATAGCATTGCTGCTAATACCCGCGCTGCTGTGAAAGCCCGTGGGGACCTGGAAGAGGCTGGTGGGCCCGGGGGCCCACCCCTCACACCTAAGGTGCGATGGGGGAAACCTTCACTCTAGGGATGCTGAATATTACCGGACTCAAGGCCTCCCCATCCTGGGCTAGGAAACTGAGTTTTTTTACAAAACAATTTACCCATGGATATCCTGGCTATCCAGGAAACCCACTGTCCACGAGGTTCTGAGGAAGCTTGGAAAACAATGCTCCTACCATCCCTATCCTTTTGGTCAAAGCACTGTGGGGTGCTAATTTGGAAAAACAATTTTTTCAAATTTACATCTTCAGAAACATTTCTAAATGACCGAGTGCTCAATGTCACCTTCTCATGGGCCGATGTTACACACATAATTGTCAATATTTACGCCCCAAACGGTGCACAAGAGCGTCAGGAATTTTTCTCGTCGGTCAAATCCCTCCCATTACCCACCGATTCTTTCCTAATTGGTGACATGAACTGTTGGCTAACCTCACCAATGGACCGGTGGCCGCCCTCACCCCATGCCCCACAGGGTCACGTAGAACTACGCGTTCTAAAAGCCACCCTTGGGTTAATCGATGCGCTGCCATGACGTGCCCCACTGCTTGAAAACATGATGCGTCCCCACATCCACAATGGCCAATTAAGGTCCATGACCTGCATCGACCTTATTCTAGCACTGGCGAAATTCCAACCCCACATTTCCCACTTCAAAACAATGAAAATAAAATTCTCTGACCACCGACTGGTCTCAATAACATTTTACTTACCTGTCACAGTTGCAAAGGCCCCACATTGGTGCAAAATCCGCTCCCCAGAGCTCGCATCGCCAGGATTTTCCACGTGGGTGGAAGAGGCAACTTTGGCAAAGTCATTTGTTGCACCGTTTTGCGTGGACCCCATTTCCACATGAACAACTTTCAAAGAAGACACCATCCACCACTATCGCCATCTCTCATCCAGATGCTCACAAGCCACATTGGTGGTTATATCGCGTGCGCTGGCGGAATTGGCCCACTTGGAGTCCAACATTCCAGCCTCAGGATATAGCCCTGCATGGGGCCAGAAGTGGGCGGAGGCAGCAGCCCACCTCAACGCACTTGAAAGGCAACACAAACATCGGGTTTGTGTCCAATACAGGGCCACATGCATCACTAAAGGCGACAAGTGCACTGCATACTTCTTCAAAAAAATTTTTGCACCACGCCAGAGCGTGGCCTGCACACAGGTGCAAAGATCGGATAATTCTATTGTGGACATACTGGCCGAAGTGGCAATTGAAATGCAAAGATATTACTCCAAGTTATAGTGAGCTGAACCAATTCAGCCAGCTGAAATGGCGGAATTTCTTGACAGAGCTCATATCCGCACCATTTTCTGATACCCGGAAATAATGAATTTAATTACTCCAAACGAATTATGGACTACCATTCGCGGTGCGCCAAACTGAAAATGCCCAGGCCCAGATAGCATTCCATATGAGTTCTACAAAAAATATTTTAAATATATATCTCCATTGCTGCTAGCCTCACTCAACCAAAGCCTGTTGGAAACGCGCCTCCTACCAGGAGGACATGAGGCCTTTACAATCACACTCTTCAAAAAGTGGATAAGCTAGACTTAGCCAACTGGCGCCCCATTTCTCTAACAAACACAGACACCAAAATTTTAACAAAAATCATGGCTAACCGTTTAGGGACTGTAGTATCTGCCACCATCTCCCCAGAACAATTCAGTTTCATCCCCAGAAGGTCGATTTGGGATAACGTGCACTCTGTGGCTAATGTGTGTCAGTCCACAGCCTCTGGGGCACTTGTATTCTTGGACCAACAAAAGGCCTATGATAGATTAAACTGGGAATACCTTAGGGCCTGCCTCCAACAATTCCGCCTACCTCCCCGCTTCATTAACTGGGTGATGCTGCTCACGGAATCTGCAACAATGGCAGTGCGTGGCCCAGGTTTCCTAACAGAAGTAGTCCATCCTCAAAGGGGCCTGCGACAAGGGGACCCCCTCAGCCCACTCTTATACAACTTCAGCCTTGACCCACTACTGCGAAATGTGAATGCCCAACTCACTGGGGTCCATGTGCCAGGCCAAACCCCAGTCAATATGATGGCATTTGCAGATGATTGCGTGGTGGGGGTGTCTAATTATTAAAGATGCACGCGCGCTTATAGCCCTCATCCAGGAATATTCCCGGGTAAGCAACGCGGCACTGAACACCTCCAAAACTGAAATCATCCTCCTTGGTCGGTTTCAGAACTGCTGGGCCCCAGCAAGTAGTTCCCAACCCGGCCCATCTGCTCGCCCACGTCCACGCCTTACTAACTCAAAATACACCGCTCCACTGGTGCTCCCCTTTGTGCCACGACCTACCATAGGACCGGTACGCCATCTGGTCGTGTGGTTGGAGGCAGGTGGATACGCGTCAGCAGTAATGGAGTGCCATATACTGGACAACGTGACGAAGCGGATTGCCTCTCTCAGAGCCCACCCTACTACCCTCACTGGCAGGGTTGTTCTTGCCAACTCTATGCTCCTATCCAAAGTCTGGTTCAGAGCCCACGCCATCCCCTTCTCCCCAAGCTTCTTCAAATCCCTGTATGCTTTGCTACAAGGTTGGCTTTGGTCAGGCCGCCCTCCACCAGTATGGCTAGAGGTCATGTTTGGCCCTCATCATCAAGGTGGCATGGGCCTACTTGACTTCAAAGCCCATGCCGCCAAGATCCTGGGCACCTGGATTGCGGCCATCACTGCTCCTACACTCCCATCCCAACACTGGTCCCGCGCGGCCCGCTCCAACTTCTCCCGAGCCTTGGGCCTCAACAATCCATCAAACCCCCACTCCCTGATGAAATACCTCGCATCACACACATCAGCCACAGGTCCTCACGGGACCAAAACCCACTACAAACGAATCCTACTCTCCATGCGAAGCGCAGAGTGGAGAATTTGTATTAGTGGACATACAACCCGAAGAGGCCGCCCCTCTCCTCAGTTCACACAAGAGGTACAGGGGCTACCCATCCATGATGGCGTGATCCCCATTCGACCCCAAGTCCTATCCAGGGTGGACTACCTGGACATGATGGACATCCCTTATTCCACTGAGACCCAAAAGACTATCTGGAAATACGCACACCATCCTCTGTTGCAGCCTCAAGTCCGCTCCCATGTGTGGCGCTGCCTGAGGCGGGTGTATCATACAGCTGAGCGCTCTAATGCTTTACACTCATCCTGTGTCGTGTGTGGCCAGTATGGAACGCTGTTTCACCACCTGGAGAAGTGCCCCACCTCTACAGTGATATGGCGCGAAGTCCAACGTCTGCTAGGCCAGGATCAAACACATCCTTTCAGTCTGTCAAGAGATATGTTTGCTTCATCAATGGCCTCCCCCCTCCCACACTCCCTTCGTGCTCTGGTGGTTGCAATCACCATGTGGACTATCCACACGATTGTCTTGGATGCCATCGCCGGATCCATACCCACCCTCCCTGAAGCTGTCCACAGATTCCGGTCTCATTTGGTGGATCACTTTCAAGCGTGGATGTTTGGATATCTCCCACCACGTTGCCGACAGCTGGTCTCCTCCTGGTTCCTAGTCTGGTTCATCAAATCAGACCCCTTCCTCCACACGTGCTCAATAGTGGCTACGCCCCCTACACACGTTCCCTCCCCTTCCCATAAGTGGCGTTCCCGCTGGCAACAAGAGATAGCATCGCTTCTCTGGGGTGCCTCCCCTGGTACTAAGTTTTGTCTCGTCTGAGTCATATTCGGAAGTGTCCGTCCCATGGTCGGCCTTCCCCGCAATAATTTTAAATTATCTTAAATCTCAATAATGCCCACCTCAAGTTCCTGTCAGAGGGGGGTATAGGGCTGGAAGAGATCAGCCATCTACTCAGTTCACCATTGTTCCATGAAGGACATCAGCAATGGAGTACTCCTAATTCACATTATGAATGACTTATAATGGAGTTGACCAAAGAACGTCAAGCTTGTTCTGTTATCCTCCAGGTCAATGTAGATATAAGAGAACGAGGTCACCTAATTGAAAATTGTAAGTAGGGTCAGCCGATATTAAATCAGAATTTACTCTTTCTGTGGGGGTGACAATGCCTAGTGTGGCTAGGGCTGAAGCTGGACAATTTCATCAGCTAAGGCACTCATATTTAAATAAGAGTTCTCTGGCATGGAGATATCAATCAGGGGCTGAACGCTACTTGGTAATCAGGAGCACGCCCATATAGATGTTCAAAGGGGGACTTCTTGATGATTTAAAAGAAGCTTAAGTGGTAGGCAAGCAGGGCGCTGGTAAATAATGGCTTCACCGGGTAGGATAAAAGGCGGCCATCTTCTACAGGATAGAGACAAGTGTTCTGTTAGCACGTTCCACCACCTATTGGTTGAGGGGTTGTAAGGGGCTGTGAAACTCTAATTAGTTCCAAAAAGTAAATTTAGTTCTTGATTACCTGCGAGGTGAAATTTAGTCCATTGCTGAAAGCTAAGTTTGTGGGCATCCATGCTGGGTAAAAACGGATCACGTAAGGAATCGGGTTTGTGGCTTTAGTGGTGGCAGCAGGAGCAGAAATTGCTTTGACCCATTCAGTCAAATGTTCCACGCTAAGAGGATATACTTATGGCCATGCAACCTTGTGGGTAGTGGGCTCACTATATAATGCTAACAACATTAAAGGGACCTGATGAGGCCACAACAAAGTGCTGATATAGTGGACTGACCCAATCTTGGGATTAGCATGTCATACAAGACTCTAGAACTTCTTGGATGCTCTCTACCATTCTGCCACTAACATCATTTATTTAGAATTTGTGGGACTTAACCGACCCATGTCCCACGATCATATTCCAAACTAAGATAATGTCAGTATGAGAGGAAGGGCGGATGTAGGGGAGCCATTTTTATTGATCTTCATATTCAGCATTCTATCCTTGATCTGAGTCTCTCAGGTCATTTTCTGGAACTCAGCTTGGACCTCAGGAGTCTCCAACTCCCATCGTTTTGGCTGGCCAATTAGATTTTACAATCAGTCCTCCTCAGAGGTCAATGCAGCTAGTACCAGCATCCTAGAGAGACAATCAGAGTTCTTATTGATAGCTCTTATACGATGAGTATTTTGAAATTGTAGCTCTGCAGCCTTAGAGCCTATATGGTTAACTGGCCATCTGGATCTTTCATCTGCTGCATCCATTGGAGTGAGGAATGGTCAGTGATGAAGGTAAAATGGGTCTTATAGAAATAAGGCTGGAAATATTTGATCACCAACAGAACAGCCAGGCACTCACGCCAATAATGCTGTAGTTCCATCTGGCCTTGCTCAGGGTCTTTATGAAATAAGCTACTGGAAGATTGAACTGATTTTCATCGTGCTGGGATAGGTTGGCCCCAACGGCGACATCACTAGATTCCATAGATAGCAAGAAGGGTTGAATGAACCATGGGTGAACTAAATTAGGGCTAGTACAAAGAGCGGTCTATAGCACATTAAACGACTGTTCTTGTTCAGGACGCCACTCAAAGGGAACATTCTTTTGCAGAAAGTAGGACAGGGTTTGCCAATTCAACGAACTGAGGAAAAAATTGATGATAGTAGCCTACCATACTCAGTAACACTTGAATATCCCTAAGGCTCTGAGGGAGCGACATCTTTTTAATGGCGTCATCTTTTTCCAGAATGGACTGGATACCATCATTTACGATCTTGTGTCCAAGGAATTCCATTTCTGATAAAAAAAGAGCACTTAGAGGGTTAAATTTTATTGAAGCCTTCCTAAGAGAATTGATGACTCCCAGAGGTGTTCCACATGACCGTTGAAAATTCATGAAAAGACAATGATATTATCAAGGTACACAAGGACACAGAATAATTTCAAGTCCCTTAATATTCCATCCATGGCACGTTGAAAGGTGGCGGGCGCGTTGCAAAGCCATGAGGCACCCTTGTTGGCTCAAATAGAACATCATTGTCTATATGCGCACACTTGGATTGATCTTAGGGGTGATCTCCACTTTCCATTATCCTCTTGAAAGATCCATAGTGGAAAAGTATTGCAATCTGGCAAGAAAGTAGAGAGTTATCAATTTATGGCAAGAGGTTACTGTCTTTATTAAAGATGAAATTGAGTAACCATCTAGTACTAAAAAAAAAGATGAAATTGAGTTAGTGATAGTCCATCACCACAAGATTGCTTCCATCTTTCTTCCTAACTAACAGGAGTGGGGAGGCCCATGGACTGCGCAAAGTCACCAATAACTCAGATTCAAGTAGTTGCTTGAGATCAACAGCCACCTGAGCTTCCGCAACCTTACCTTTTTTGGTAGGAACATGATCAAATGGGGGTGCTTCCATAATCTTCACGTGATGTAGAACCTTACTCATTTTTCCAAAATTATATATAGGTTGGAAAAAAGATCTGAATATCCTTCTAATATTTTCTGGACTTAGCTCTGTAGCTCACAAGTGAGCTAATGCCCAATAAAGATGACAACTAGAGTTACTGATGGGGGTGCTTCTAACCCAAAATCCCATAAACCTCCAAAGCTACAGACGTCATTGAGGGCCTCTACAAATAGGAGGCACAAATAAGCAGCCGGAGTATATGGGCCCACTAGCCTAGGTTTTCAATAGAGTTATCCAACAACACTAATATGGATCCAACATAGACAGGATCTAAAATTCCCAGGCAGGTTAAACCTCCTTAACAGATGGGTTACAAGGCCTTGGATCTTTAGCAAATAGATAGATTGACATTCCTTCTTGGCCTTTGAGCGCAGGTGGGGGGAATTTTTACACAAGACCCCTTATGTGATACTTTAGTGAGGCAATTAGGCTTTTACTCTCTAGTAGGCAATCCCAAGCCTTGACCTCCATCTTGGTGTCATGAGAATTTAAAAAACTAGCGTGACCTAGTATCTCAGTAGGGATAAAAATCCCTCATCATAGTGCACTATGGCAGAGTAATCTTGGAGAAACTGAGTCCCAAGGAGAATATCATAGCTTGGGTTGTCTAATGCAATGGCGGAAGTATTCAAAGAAAGCTTCCAAAAGTAAATGGGTTAGGAAGAATAAGCCCAAATGGATCGGGTACACTGCAGACAAGCTGATCTATATTCTATGTAATGCAGCAAGTCCAGAGAAATTTGATGTGTTCCAATAGTTTGGATGAAATGATATTTATAGGGGAACCACTGTCAACAATGGCGTGAGCCAGGATCTTATAGGCTCAAACAGTGACATGAGTAACCAAACTTCTTAACTGCAGAGGGTAGTATGAGAAGCATAGGGGATTTATCAGAAGAAGAGTAAGCAGTATCAGGTTCTTTATTATCAATTGGTACTGATACTAATTTTCCTGGTATAACAACTCCAGGCTCACTAAGTTTACTGATGGTTCTTGAGGTGGTACAGGATGTCAGCATGAATGCCTCATATTAACGCAGACGATTCTTTTCAGCTTCCTTTGCAAGTTTCTTCCAACAAGTCTTGGCGCTGTGACGGACTCATTGCATTAGGTGCATTGTGGTCTAATATTCTTCTGGTTTCTGACAACGTAGATCTGAGATCAGCTTGTGGAAATGGACGTGGTAGACTTGGAATGCAGGGTAGATGTAGTTATTTCATTAAGCGCTTCCTAAATTTCTCAAATGCAGATAAAGCCATTCTACTGGCCAATCATATGCAATTGGACCTCAGATAAGATCATAACGCAGAGATGACTGCTAGTTATGGCGTCATCCAAGGTGATGCATTTAGCAATTAATACT
Organism: Massospora cicadina; assembly: GCA_022478985.1. Lineage (NCBI taxonomy): Eukaryota > Fungi > Entomophthoromycota > Entomophthoromycetes > Entomophthorales > Entomophthoraceae > Massospora > Massospora cicadina. The sequence continues at coordinate 10,420 of JAKSZP010007538.1, forward strand.
TGTTGTGCTTGGGCATAGAAGAATCTGGAGAACTCCACGGGGCTTTTCTCCTTTTTTTCATACAAATACCCATTTACGCCTGCTTTTAATTTGCTAGGGTTTGGTTGTTTCTAGTTCCTGAATTAGAATGATATGGATTTGTTCCCAGTTGTGACTTTCCTTAGATGGGAATCTTAATCTTATGAGCAGTTTATTCGGACAGGAGATGATATGCTTCCTCTTCTGCTGGTTGGCGGCCTCTTGCATGGAGCTCTCATAGGCGTATAGGAAGGAGAAGATGCTTTCCTGGCTGCGAGTAAATTTCTCCTTAAACTAAGCTTAAAGTTAGTAACAATAGGAGTGGAAAGGGTATTGACACCAGGACACAGTGCAGGCTCAGAAATCCAAGTTTTCACATAGTTTCAAGGGGACTTTGGGGGTCTGAAATGATGGCTGGATTAATCCAGCCATCATTTCAGACCCCCAAAGTCCTCTTGAATATCATCCCATTTTTGGTTTAGGGAGGTAATGGAGGCCTTATGAGCCATTTGCTCTTTTAGTTCTTTAATGTCGGCATTATAGAGAAGCAACTGGATCACTAGTTTGGTAGACAGATGTTGAACTTTCAACACTTTTTCTCAAGCTGAGAGATGTGATTATTGGTGAGCTTGGTGAAGGCGCTGAAATCATCCATCCCATATGAAAAGGCCTCGATTGAGACCCTAGGGTTGATAGGGACTCTGTCCATTCAGAGTTTGCACACCTGAGCCACATTCCATATTTGATTCAATAAGGCGGCGAGGGCTGCTAAAATTTCTTTTTTTTCTAGGAGTCATAAGTGTCACCAGGAGTAAGCGCTGCAGGATTGAAGGGTTCTTGAGGCCCACGGGGACCTTCAGGACCTTCTAAATCTTTGGGTCCTTGGGGCTATCCAGGCCTTTCACTTCTGGAGGCGATGTCACAATAGGATAACTTCTGATAGTGTTGTTGAATGGTTTGCACAAGGTCTTTGACTTTATTGAGAAATTGATTCCAGGAAGACTCAAGGAGCTGAACTTTCTAATGGAGCTTGTCCTTGAGGTAACTCGAAATTCTGCTATCCTTTCAAGGCGAACTGATTCTGAGCATTGGCAATTGGGTGACAGCTGTTTACAATGGCTTTCCTGATTTTCGTGAATGAAGGAGGAGGCCATGTTTAGAAATTGACAATATTGGATTGTAAGGCTTGTGTAAGCACTAGTTGTTGGAAGACTTCATGGTGGTTAACCTGACTGTTTTAGGAGGTGATTTATGGCGGGATGTATAAAACTTCAAAGATAACGTTTGGTACCCAAGGTAATTCTCTAGCTGGCAGTATAGCTGGGAGTAAACGTCCCACATTGTGGAGGGTATTCTTGAAGTGCAGGAGTGACTGAGAGGCCTCCCACCGAGCAAATGCAATTCAGTAATTGGTGGATAATCTTATTAAGGTTCTTAAACTTTAGTTTATATTTGTAAGCCCTGGGGAATGTCCTCTTGGCGTTGATCGGGCCATTTTCCTGTTCCCAAGAAAGAAGGCACCAAAGAGGATGAATGTACCCCTAATTACTCAGGGAGATTTTGATCATGCGGTAGATGAGCGCTGGGTAACAGCTCTTCCGCTTTGGATCCCGCCCCCAGTACCCACACTCACCTCGGCAGATCTGCTATGAGGAATCAGTGAAATCTGCGTCAAAATCACTGAAATGAAATTGATCAGAACTAATTTAAGCGGAAATTATCCCAATGTTCAGATTTCAAATGGTCAAAAAGGTTTGAAGACCAATTTATTGGTCAGAATGCCTGACAGTTCCAATTCAGTTAACATGATGATCAAAAAAATCATTCCCCTCCCAAAATTGTTGGGGATCATCCCCAACGGGCAGTTAACAGCATCAAACACCATCAACATGGGTTCGAAGCTCCCCGCTGGCAAATTGGGCATTGTGCCCGATGCAATGCCACTGACCAAATGAATGGCTCAGCGACCAAGCACGGGTGGGTTGGGCGTCACAAACCCATTCCCAACCAAATGGACCCACCCCTATGTGGGGTGGCCTTGGGGGATTCCTGCTGCTTGTTGGGCTAAATGCCGTCATGCCAACCATCAGAAATGTAGTTGAGCCTCAGTTTGGATGTGCGAGGTCAAACCAACAGCAACTCAGCCTGCTGCTAAATTCTTTGATGTCAGTTCCCAGTTAAATTATCTGTTCCCCATTCCCAAACAATTCGCTGGTTAAGTCAAACTTGTGGGGCCCAATCCCAGCTTGTCCCTCTAAATCAAATACTATTTAATCAGTCACATTGCACTGAGAAAATTGTTGATAAATTTTTCATAAATTTTATAATAAAAACCTTCCCCAAAAATCTAGTTTTTATATGTTAAAATTAAGCCGCCTTATCCGCTGACATTCTCATATCCCTCAGGGTTAACAGCCATATTCATCTTGTTTTTTATTTTGTACCTGTATAAAAATCTGGATTGCTGGCAGATATTGGTGAAGCTCCTTTCCAGTTTCATATCCGTCATACCAGCAGCAGTGCCTTGGGCATTCTGGTCTACTGTTCGGGTGCTCTGGCACCTTGGATGGCAGGCCAGTCTAATTCTTACTTTCTGTTAACTTGAAATTATTTATTGTTTCCATGAAGGGTACATTAAACTGTAAAGTGTTCTGAAACTCTAAGATTTCAGTATGCGTGGGAGGTACTTCATATGTGAAGTGTTAATCCATTGATTTATGATTCTCTACCATTTGGCAGGGTGTTTTTTGGCTGCTATTATTCTCCATAGTTTGTGAAAGATGTTTTCACTTGGAAAGCTCAAAGCCCCATGTAGTGAGCACCACTTTTCTCAGATTAACAGTTCTCTTAACTGACACTGAAGTTCAAAATTGGCTAAAAGCTATAAAGTGTTGGAGAGTTAAAAAAAGAAAAGATGGGGCGAAACAGACAAATCTATTGAGTTAAATGTGCCAATATCTATAGGATGTGTGGGGACATGGTAGTGAGGGGATCTTTGGTGCCTGATACAATCAGATCCTTTCACCGCCTTCTGGTTGACCATCTGTTCAGTGCCCTCAATGTTCTGCATTGTCCTCGTGACTGCAGAGGTGGGGGTTGCGCTTCTCAAGGTTCAGAAAGCGGGGAGAGAAATCCTGGATGAATCTCCATTACTTCTGGTGCATGTGATGCTTCAAAATCAAGAATCCCAAGGTTGCCTTCAGGGATAGGTTTCATTTGTGCTGGCTTAAGAGTTGACTTATTAGGGCTTGATTTGAGAGTGAGGATTTCGACTGGCTCATCGTCTCAAACCCTGACAATCATGATTCTTGAATACTTTAAATAACCATTCAAGAGTAATCCATTTTATAGTAATATAGCTCTAAATGTATCATAACCAAGATCACCTTTCTTAGCAGATTATTAAACCCAATGGACACCTTTCAATTTTTCCATCGTAATACAACAGCTACAAGATCCTTTTTTCACTTTACTAGGCAGTTTTTCCCACAAAGTACCTCTTGAACTTACATTTGCTTCCAGGACTGCCGTGGGACATGTCCGCAATTTTGGAATATGGCTTAAGTTAGCAGGCTACGCCATCGCCATTATAGAAACAGTATCCTTGACAAAATGACTATAGAATTGTTTCCTTCAGAGGCCAGAATAATAGCCTGACAATCCGGGTAGTGGTTGGCAATTCACTGCTTCTGTCCATCATTTGGTTTTCTGCACATGCTTTCACCTTTTCATCATCCTATTTTGCATCAGCTTATGCTTCTACAGGAGTGGTTCTGGTTAGACCGCCCGCTCCTGTAAGGCTTGGGATTCTTTAGTCCAAGTCACAGTGGCTGTATAAGACTCATCATTATGTAAATAAGCATCCAATATACTTGGCTCTTGGATTGCTCAAGTAACTAACACAGTACTTCCCACCCAGCTTTGGGCCCACGCAATAAGGTCCAACTCTTCATGTGCTATTCTCCTTAGCAATCCTATCACCCTAAATCACTTTTTTAAATTTGGCTTCCCACCCCTCCGCTTCAGGTTTCCATGGTCCCCTGCACACTTTAAGCAGATGCTCCTAGCCATGAGGAGATAAGTGTGGATGATCCGAATATGTGCTCAAATTCATTCATAAGGGTCTCTAAACTATGATCATCCGCCAATAAATTTATGGTGTATTGTTCTAAACAACACGGTACCTCACCATCCAAGAGCCATTGCACGTATAGATTTCCTTGATATGCTGAACATTTCTTACACTTTGGACACCTAGAAGATAATTTAGAGAACCTCTCATCATCCTTTATTGCAACCCAAGGTTCACGCTCATGTGTGGAGATGTTTGAAGAGTGTATACAGCACTGCTGAGCGGTCCAAAGCATCTCAATCTTCTAGTGCAGATTTTGGCCAACATGAGTCTCTAGTATACCATCTTAAAGAATTTCCGCCTTCTAAGGCTATCAAGTTGTAAAGTATTGCGCTCTTCTTTATGACAATGAGCAGGAAACAGACTGTCTAGGAATATCTTCGATCTCACCATAAATTCAACCATTCCTCCTTCCCTCTGTGAATTAGTTGTGGTGATAACGTTGTGTACAATAAACACCATTATCCTGGATGACTTCTATGGCAAAGCTCCTACCCTTCATGAAGCAGTCTATTGCTTCCAATCCCAACTATTAGATCAATCTCGAGCCTGGTTGTTCAGCCACATGTCACCACGCCATTGAAGGTTGGTTTCCTCATGGTTGCCCATTTGGTTCCTTGTTATGGACCCTTTCCTATATTAATGTTCTGTATTGACTTGATGCCTTTCATGAACATTCCACCCTCTTTCTAGATCCTGAAGGTACCGGCGGCAACAGGAGGTGGCTCTGCCTCCTTTGGGTTGTTTTTTTCTTTTGTCATTTGATTTCTAACATTTCTTTTACTAGAAGTGTCAATCACCTGTTCAGCCTTCTCCAATAAATATGTATATATAAGTTGGTGAGTCTAACTCTTCATTTTTGCCTATTTTATAATTCTTGCTTTCCCATTATTGATCTCCTGCAACAAACCTACCTTTGTGTGACTACTTATGAAAAAACTTCTAGCTTAAGGTCTCTTTAAGTTGTTCTTATTAACTTGCACCCTCCTAAAGCCAAACCTTTCATTCTACATCCTCATGCAATAAATCCTTTTATTATTAATCTAGTTATGGATAAGTCTTTAATTCCGCGGCCTCCTTCACCCAAACTTTTTTACTTAATTTCTATTAAACAGCCTTTACAATATAGGATCTATTGCGCAAGACCTTTCATTTTACAACTTATTGGTGATAACATGATCTTGTTCTCTTATATAATTTTTAATTCTGCCTCTTTTTGACAGTGCAATTTAACCTAATAGGGTGCTGTACTAATTCTGTGGCCTTTTTTGGGTGTAAATCCTGCTTTACTTCGGTCAGATAATGCTTTTGTGCCTCTAACTACTCATTTTTTTACTATACATTAGTATTCTTTCCATCTTTTTTATCTAAATTTTATTTGGGTCAGCCAACCAGGGGATGGAAGCTTCTAGTAAAAAGGTGATCAAATAAGAAAAAAGAAAGACACCTCAGAGGAGGCAGTGCCACTTCCTGTTGCCATCCAGTACCGCCAGGAATATATAAGAGGGGGAATGTTTATGGAAGACATTATGGTAAGACAGAACATGAATGAAGGAAAAGGTCTGTGACCAGAAGCCAAATGAGAAACCAAGAAGAATTCAACCTTCAGTGACGTGGTGTCATGTGGCCAATCAACCAGGCTTATAAAGTGATCTAAAATGTGGGAGTGGAAGCAATAGAATGATTTGTTGAAGGGTAAGAGCTGTGTCAGAGAAGGCATCCAGGACAATAGTGTAAATTGTCCATAACGCTATCACCACAAGTAGTACATGGAGGTAAGGAGAACTGGGTGAAGTCATGTTGAGAGCATAAATATCCCTTGACAGTCTTATATCTTAATTATTGTTTTGATGGAAGAGAAGCATAACTTCACGTCAGAAAGCCTTAGAGGGAGGACATTCTTCAAGCTGGTGTACTAGAGTCCCCTATTGTCCAATTACCACTCATGGAGATTAAAAGGCGTTGGAATACTCAGCAGTGCAATATACCTCTTCAAAAATATCCAAACATGAGCGTGAACCTTGAGTTACAATAACGGATGATGAGCGGTCATCCAAATCATCTTCTGGGTGTCCAAAGTGTAGGGAATGTCCAGCATATCAAGGAAATCCATATGTGCAATGTTACTTGAATGGTGAGGTACCATGTTGTTTAAAAAACTACTTCATGAACTTATTGGCAATAAATTAAGGTTTGGAAACCCTTCTAAATGAATTGGGCACATATGCGGAACCTCCACACTGCTCTCCTCATGGCTAGAAGCATCCACTTGAAATGTGAAGGGACACCATGTGGACCTGCAGCGGAGGGGTGGGATGTCATATAGTTGGGCAGAAAATTTAATGAGTGAGGTTTTTAAGACAAATAGCTCAGGCAAAGTTGTACCTTACTGAGCGGGCTCTTTACTGAGTGGGAAGATCTTGTCTAGTTACCTGGTCAATCTAAGTGTTTAGTATATGGGAATCTTGTTCAAAATAGTTTATGAGACCCATACCGTCACTGTGCCTTGGGCCAAACAGAGCTTTAAGTCTCGCAGGGGCTTGGAGTCCTGACCAAAGCCACCCCTGCATAAAAGCATATAATGATGTAAAAAAGGATGTTAAAAGGTGATAACATGTGTAGAAAAGTCAAATAATGAACAGAAGCATGAATTGGCAACCACTACTCAGCCTTTCAGGCTTGAGTGTTAGCCTCTGAGAGAAGCAATGCGCTTTTTCATTTTTTTTCAAGATGTGATTTTACTCATGGTGATGGCATAACCTCATGACTCAAGCTATACCCCCAGGTGGCGACCAGGTCCAATGATGAAATTGGAAGCAAATGGAAGTACAAAATGGACTATGCAGGAAGATCACCTATAGAAATAAACAAGGGATCCAATAGTTAGTGTACTATTCTGGCAGAAGGTGGATGGTGTCCAGAGGTTTATAAATTTTCTAGCCAGGATGATCAATTTCTTGGTTTCTTTGAGAGCTTCATTGCTTACCATGTAGTGCTCTTGATTGTTTGTTTCATGAATTCGAGCATCATGGCTAAATGAGATAACTGACAAACAATAATGAGCAAATTCCAGCATCATGACTGGTGCCTGTCC
>JAKSZP010007539.1:0-17606 GCA_022478985.1 Massospora cicadina
TGCGCATTTGTACTTCAGTGAGTGCGTCAAAATTCTGATTGGTGATTTCTTGAAGGGATACTTAATATTTTCCCCAGGCTAGAGGAAATAGGAGGAGATGCGATCTTCCTCTTGGGTAGCTTGAAGGAGTTTTCCCAGAATAGAGCAGATGCTTCTCCCGAAGTCAGAGAGTGACCACACAAGCAACAAACAGCATACAACTGATTGCACGTTCATCTGGTAGAGAGTAACCACTGCGACGCCAAATTTGAAAATCAATGCAGGAATGGCTGGAAGTAATGGTTGGTTGACTATGTCATAGAAACTGCAGAAGAAGTTTAGACCGGCCTGCCAGTCAGGGTGCATAAGCATCCAGAAAGCAAGCCAGAATGCCAGAGGCATTGCCAACCATATGACTGATATGGGTTGAGAAATAGGATACCACAAAATGGTGGCGGAATGTCAGGGTTAGGAGTATCAAAACAGCAAACCACACTGAATAGATTTTGGACCCAGGGGTTCTGCTAACAAGGGTGGAAACTACTGGGATATTTTCTGCGAGATTCTTGGTTGTTAAGACCGTTTCGTTGGGGAAGTCAAAAGAGGTGAATTTTCTCTTGTAGTTGGCAAACATAGGGCCAGAAAATCCCTATATATGTGCCGCCGAAAAGGTCATGAGAACCGGGTTGTAGAGCCAAAGAAATTGGATTTGTTGAGTCCAATTGGCGATAGAGGGAATCATGGTAATCAAGAGAATTGGTAAGGCCCACCCAGAGTGCAGAGCGGCGGACCACCAGGCAAACACCATATGGAATGTGGTTGAAAGGAGGGAGATAAAAATTTTGGGAGTTTTCAATAAAATTTTTATTTGGGAAATAAAGTAAGGAAAATCGACCAACAATCTTCTCAGTGCCTTGCAACTGATTAAATAGTGGTCAATTGGTGAAAATGTGGATGGGGTCCACAAATTCAGCCTAACCAGCGAATTGGATGGTAGAGGGGGGGTTTATTCTTTGGGAATCGTCATCACAAAATTTGGCAGCGGGCCAAGTCTCTGTCAGTTCAACCTCAAACATCTGGACCAGGGGTCAATTACATTTCTGACAGTTAGCATGAAGGCATTTGGCCCGACAAGCGATGGGAATCCCCCAAGGCCATCCAATATAGGGAGTGAACCATTTGGTTGGGAACAGGTTTGGGGCGACCAACCCACCCGCGCTTGGTCAATTAACCATTTGTTCAGTTGATAGAAGCCTATTGGGCGCAACGCCTGAATTACTATTGAAGGGTTTCAAACTCTTGGTGATGGCACCTAATATTTGTTCTGCTGATTTTGGGGTCAAATCAAAACTGTCAGGCGATCCGGCTGATGTTTCATTCTTCATGCTTTTAAAACCATTCAAATTTTGGCCATCAGCCTGATTGTCGCCTGAATTGGATCCAATTAATTTCAGTTGATAGTCTCAGCACAGATTTCACTGATTCCCCACAACAGTTCTGCCGAGGTGAGTGAGGAAATTGGGGTGGGATCTGAAGTGGATGAGCTGTCACCCATCGCTCATCAACTACGTGAGCAAGATCACCTTGGGTGATGAGGGGTACTGCCATCCTCTTTGGTGTTTTAATTGGGAATGGAAAGATAGCTCGATTGAGAGCCAAAGGACACTCCCTGAGACTTACACCCATGTGGTGAACAAAATCTTTCCACATCACCTTGAAACAATTAGGCAGGAGGCCCAGATAAGGGCCCACAAGCAGGAGAGTGTGGCGTTGGTTAGACAATTAGTCCGTTGGCTTAAAAACAGTTGTTGATATATCTCTAAAAGCAGGCAAAGACAATTCCAATGCTTATGAGTACTGTCTATCCGCTGGAGAGGGTTTATATAGAGGCAACAGTTCTTTCAAAGTCAGAGGTATATTCCATGAGCTGTTCTAAATCTAGAGTGCCTTCCAACATCTCAATGATTGATTTTGAGAGTTTTTAAACTTCGTTCGTAATTTTTGAGGTTTTTTTTATATTAGTAGCCAAAGTAGCCTTAAGAACTTTTGTCAGTTTATATCTTATACTAAACAATGATGTATATGACATATTTTGTTCCCACGTGGTCCACAGGTGGTGGGCTGTCTTCAAGTTTGACTCAATAATCATGTCCTCTGATATTCTTGTCTGGGCCCATCCTAGACCATCCGTTGTACCTCAAAAATCACAGAAACCTTTTCATGCACATATCTTTGCGCTTCAAGTACAAATTAAAGCTCAGCGTTTTCATTTTATCTATATTGCAAGCTTTTATATTAGGTTTTTAGGTAAAACTTCTCTAAAAGCTTCTGAATTGCCAGGCCACCATTTTCCCCTATTCTCAATAATCCATTTTTGTCATAATTTGGGTTGGAAGCTCCTGATTCAATGAGCTGCACTTTGTCATGGTTCTTGAAATTCTCACATCATAGAAAATTCAGGTTGGTGGTCATTAAAACAATTTGGTGCCATATCTATAAGCCATCATCATCACTACACTCAGCAGATTTCAGAGTTACAGCTTACTGATTCGCTGTTCTGTCATTTCTCTTTGTCATTGACATTTTCTCAATCAATAGTTTTTGATTTGGCTTTCTTTGATTGACCTAATTGCTGCCTTGATGATCCTTGCCTCCTCAAATCTTAATTTATTTAATATATCAGAATTTGATTTTTTAGAATGTATTTTTTATGTCATCGCCCTCATAAACTATATTTTTATCATTACTAGTATAAGCCTTAATATCCACTGTTGAGAAGGTCAAGGTTTTATGGGAGTCAGGCAGAGCCTTGACCGTCACAGTCCTCACTAGGAGACAAAGTAAATCATCATTATGAAGGAGGGATGAGCTACCATTTTGTGTTTCAGTGTTAATCTTATGATATCAAATGATGGCATGATATCTCAACCTTTTTATACAATCAAAAGTGGAAACGCCCAAGGACTTCACAGGGGTATCAACAACTCTGAAGTTAAAAAGCTCCTTGAGTTTAGTGGTGACCTGAGTCTTTAAACTAGACTTTTTGATAGGGTGCGATTGTATGGATGAGGAATCCCCTGTTTCTACATTTTGTAAAACAAACTTCATCATGCTGAAATTGTATATGGACGTAAAGAAAAAGGCAGAATAGTCCTCTAAGAGCTCATTGATCTTCTTCCTTTGTTCCAGGGTAGGGTTTTAATCTATGTAAGTGATGACTACAGCTACAGTGAGAAGTTCTTCTAAATCAAAGTCACTGAGGCTTCTGGGCTTACTGACACAGCTTTTCAGAAAAAGCTTTTCCAAACAGTGGGATCTGCTAGTGTGCCAGGCCAACCAGTATGGAGATTGTTTGACCCTTTGTCATTTTACCTTCATTGGCATGCCATCTCCATACAATTCCACGTCCAACCCACTAACACAGAAGACCAACGACTTTGCCTTAGCCCCATGGTCTGCGGTGTGCCCCAGAAAGTCCTGCCCCCATTCTGGGTGGCCAAGGCAACCTCATGCTGTCCCACCATCCTGACCCTTTGCCAACCCATCTGTGCATGCCCTGGCGAGTTCATACCCCATCCTGAGTGGCTATGGCACTCCTGCGCTGCACCCCGCAGGGCTGATGGCCCATTAGCATATCATCATTGGTGGCAGTTGGCCAGGTTTTACCAGTTCCTCATAGGGAGGAGGTATGGGATCTGGAAGTGTCAGCCACTTCAGGCATGTCACCCCATGCCTACTTCATGGTTTCCAGTCCTAAACTATCTTAACCTAGCTGATGAACTACTAAAAATTAAGTAGAATATGGATGAGAGAGAACACTTTATTTGGAGGGAAGAATGACTATTTATATCACGGCTACTGCACCTATTTTTCCCTCGGCCAGACAAGCCAGAACTCTAATAAATTATCAGTCATTCATGGTAGTGATTCTCTCCTAATCCGCTCATCTGATCACTGAATATTAGATTAGGTCAATCCATCCTATGAACAATTTGTCAGTTGATCATATATCTGTTTAATATAATATATCCACTGAATGACTAACATACTGACTGACTGAAATCTGAAACCTTTGAGCCTGATAGGTTCTACCTAATTTGGGTGAGTGGGTGAGAATTGGCGAATCTATTGAATAAGTTACCAAATTGCTCTTTTAAAACTAATCTAATCAAGTATGATAAGTTCATCTATTTGGGCGAGTGGGTGAGAATTGGTGAATATATTAAAATATTCACCAAATTGTTCACCCAAAAACTAAAATTCATTATATATAAAACTTAACCATGTTTTTTATTTAATTAGTTATATAAAACTTAACCACAAATTTTACCCAATTAAAATCATTTCCACAATTCAATCCCCACTGAAGAGCTTGCCATAAGGTATTGTTTTAGTTTGATTATTAAAGATTTTTACCCAATTAGTTATAGAAAACTTATCTAATTAATAAAACATCCACTGAAGTACTGAAGTACTGACTGAATGATATCTGAGACCTTCAAGTAAGATAGGTTTAATCTAATTGGGTAAGTGGGTGAGAATTGGCAAATATTATCCCATATTCACCAATTGCTCAACTGAAACTAATTAAGTTTGATAAGTTCAATCTATCTGGGTGAGTGGGATATATTAGTGAATATTAAAAAATAATACACCAAATTGAGCACCCAAAACTAAGTAAACTTTAGTGTTAGAGTTTTTAGGGAATTATTATACATTGATAAGTAGATCTAGAATAACCAGCTCACCAGCCAAGTGGGCAACAGTGAAGCTGTTAGTCCAAGTGGCTTGAGAGTAGCGATGGCACAGCCTATAGTCTGTCATTGTGAGCTTATTAATAATTATGAACGACGCTGGGTAAACTTACTTAATGTAACACATTTACTGACTGACATCTGAAACATTTGAGTCTGGTAAGTTTAATCTATTTATGTAAGTGAGTAAAATTGGTGAATATTATTGAGTAATCTATCAAATTGCTCACCAAAAATAACTATAAATCATTTTTTAGGGTTTTAAGTATATTAAGTAAAGTTATAATAATCTGCTTACCAGCCACAAGAACAACAGCGAAGCTGTTAGTTTGAGTGGCTCAAAAATAGCTCTGGATCATCCTACAGGCTATGTCAGTGTGAGTTAATCATCTGATAAACTTTAAATAACGTAGAAAACCTTGAGTATCTGGATGTTAGGTTAGTATAGTTTTAAATAGACTGCTTGAATTGATTCCCCTAATTAAGAATTACTTTTGGCAAGCTAAGTAGAAGTTGATTTAGTAGTTTTGAAGACAAGTCACATACAAAATAATTTTAAATATAAAGAGATGTTTTAGGTAGCAAGATGGTATTATTTAATTTGATTCAAAAAATCTATTTTGTTTGACTGAGTGGCTGATGGCATTTTTCAAATTGATAGGACAGTTTAGTTTTGAGGGGTGATTAGTTATTACTTGATTTGATAAGTTCAGTTAGTTTTAGCTGAGTGGTTAGTGGGATTTGGTTGATTTGATTGAGCAATCAAGATTGCTGAGTGGTAATTCTTTGTTTATAATATTAAATTTAAATTAATAAATTTAATATTTAATATTCTATAAACACCGTAGTGAAGCGTGGGGTAATGAAAGGATATTAAATCAATAATATAATTATAACTTCAAGCATCCTTGGCATATGTCATTGGTGCTCCAAATCAGTCAGCGCATTTTTATTTAAACAATTGAAAGAATACACACCTTTCCGCTGATAAACCCCAGAATATTTTTCATGCCATTTGGCACAGGGTTAAGATTCCACTTAACTCATATTAAGTTAGCAAAATCATATCAGATGGTTGATACAAATATGTTACCTTTCCGCCAGGAAATTCATACAATTGCCCATGATTTTGGAGGCGGTGCTGAACTAAGAGTCTACCTAACCTAAAACAATCAACATATTTTTATACTATTAGATAAATTGAACTAGTGATTAGCTGGCAATCATGCCTGACTAATTGATACCCTTAAAATTGATATAATTGGGAGAAATACATCTGGTTAATTTTGTGACACAGCTTATGATGATGATTTATACTAAGCATAAATAGGTGATTAGAGTACTTTGCCCATGGTTTGGGCCTTCAGAGACAAGTTATCCAGCAATACATAAATGGAGCCATCATATGCAGGGGTGAGGATACCTGGGCAGGATAAGACCTCCTTTGTTATCAGATTTTCAGCCCTCCAGATATACAGAAGGGTCCCAGGCAGTATACTCACATGAATCTGGGCATCCATTATATCTGTAGCCCTGGAGGAATTAACTTAGGCTCTTGCGAATATACAGGCATCCCTTCCAACCAAAGCACCAAGTGAATATATAGTATTACACATATTAGCCTCTAACACGTTAATCTCATCATTTAATCCTGTTTTTAATTTTATAACAAACAGGTACAAACCTTTATGCATTACTTTCTTCCTTGGATGTCTCAAACACCAAGGGTCTGTGGGTACCAAAAAAAGATAGAAATCCTTACATATAAAGAATAATAGCATTATACTCTTGTTGAAATTTAGTGCCCTGCACTAGATTATATCTAGGATTGTCCAGAGCTATGGCGAGGCATTTAATATAATTGTCCTAACCTGGATGAGGCATGAAGAGTAGGCTCCTATGGAGTGGGTGCATTGAGCTCAGCTACCATACTCATTGTAATGGGGCAGATCAAGCCAATTTCAAAATACTCTATTTAAATTAGATCAGATTATCTTTACTAAAGAAAGGCTATCTAAAATGCGTTTTTAATATTTTTATGAAGCTTAATTCAACTTTAGTGCCCAAATTATCAAACTAAGGTGGAAGGGTGAGAAACATTGAAATTTGCCATAAGAATAGGCAGAAAAAGAATTTTTATTGGTTGAACTCAATTTGTGGCTCCAGGGTTCACCAATAAGTGGCCTCTTAGGGGCTTTTTAATCTTGAATAGAGGCATGATGGAAAAGTGTCAGCATAAAGAGCCTCTGTTATCATGCTGACCTCTCCTTTCCTGGCAATTTACATTCTGCCTCTTCTTCCAACACTTATAGAATTCCTCCTTGGTGTGTAAGTGGCTTTTTAGTAAGAGTAAGTGGGTTTTTTATTCTTGGACTCCAGTGCATGCACTAGGATCTAGTGTGCTTTTGAACCATGAAGGTGTTTTTAAACATAGTGGACGAATTGGATCTCAATGAGTGCCTTTTTGATATCAAGAATGCAAGTGAAGGTTCACTTAATTTCTATCATATGAAGTTGATCCTAATGCCAAGATTTGAGCGCAGGAAAGACAGCAGCAATAGCTTCATTTAAAGGGATATGCTTATTAGTAATTAGTGATTGCATACTAGCATAAAAGTGACAAGGAAAACAGAAGAACTTTCTCCTTTGTTAAGGGAATGGCCATGAAGGCATGGTTTTGACTCAAGATGGTCAGATCATAGCCAAATTACTATATGAGAGCAGTCTTGACCTTTAAAAGGAATGGCATTCACAAAATTGGGGTCATAAATTCATGAGCTTCCTCACAAAGGTAGAAATAAATATGCTTGACCTTTAAGAAATTGTTGGCCTCTTCCATAGCGCTCTTGAAAACGTTTAAAAAAGGACGCAATGTATTTCTAGCCTGAAAATATTGTAATTTAATCCAGGCTTAAAAGATGTCCTAACTGGTGTGTAGAGGGCATTGATGCCAGCATTAATAATCTGGCAGGCTAAGTGAACTGACTCACCATATGCATGGGAGCCTGCTGATCGATTAATCCCCCTATCTTCTCTAGATCATCCTGCAACTCATTACAGCATTGATTAAGCATGCTGGCGTCAGCCTTCTGATGGATTTATAATTTTACAAGTCTAGAATATTGGACTCACAGGAATTGATGCAAGAATCTAGTTTGTGTATTTATGTTTCATTTTGTTGAGATATCTGTCTGTAATTTCATGAAATCCTGTAAGTCCAGGGAGCATCCCCTGTACCGTGATCATGCAGAATTTTTGTACTGCAAAAAAGGGGGCTAAGAAGTCGTCCTCCTCATAACTCAGGGTAATTTACTAATGAGGTGGATGAGAAGTGTGCAAAAAGGTAACCCTTAATGTTGCATTCTTTCCCCCTAATCTTACCAAGAAAGTAATGCTTCAGCAGACCAGTAAGGTGTGCGTAGAGTTGATGGTGGCAAGAGGACGCCACCAAAAGGAAATTGTCTATCATCTACCCCAGTGACAATTTTAGGCTCTGCTGAACTTTTAATAATATAAATAGATCAAGGGGTCCACTCCAGCAATATTTTTGGGTTCCGCTGAAGAGGTGAAAAATCTGAATAGATCACGGGGTCAGCTCAATTTGGGCTCAAGGGCAATAGGTCCCTTTAATACACAATGGGTCTATCCCTACATTATCTGACCATGGGTGCAACCAGTTGCCTGACAAATGAAGCTTTTCAAATCTGATAAGCGGTTTTGTGATGGGAGTAATATTTTAGTGGTAAAATTTGAGTGAGAGTCAGATGGCCAGTGGAAGGTCAGTTCTGCATCAGGTTAATTGAAAAATCTCATTATGCTGAAATTGGTTGGGTCATGATACCTATGATTATGCATTGCCATTTTTTCTATGCCTAATGGACTTATGCCAACCATTCCTCTGGCATGTTTACATGACTTGATAATAGGCACCAACCCTAAGTATAAGGCTGGGCGGCAGGAGGTACAGAAGGTAAAACTTCAGGCCCTCCCTGAAATCAAGCACACCTTGGACCAACGCTAGATACAAGTCAAATATACCCAGGATCTTACAAGTGAGGTGCAAAACGCCCAGTCCCTTATATTGGCTCAGGCGTTAAAACGGACGAGCTATGTAATTAATGATGATGGAACTATTCAGTTGATCGGGAAACAGGGGTTTTGAAACCCATTACATCTACAAAATTTCACGCTCAGGTAGTATACAACTTTAACTGATCACTAAAGTGTGGTCAGTTTCAAAGTTTACTACCTTTCTGATGGAAGCATGCGCCTATTGGTGCATCAAGGCTTGGGAACACTTCTGCCGACCCAGAATTACCCTGACGTTGTTTAAATATGTTCACTTGTGGGCAAAGTTCCTCGTTAGTCAACTTTTTACAATAAAAATACCCCAATATTCATGTTTTATTATTATGGCTCCTGGGCGAAACTGTGTGCAGACCTCTTCAAGGAGGTCTCCAACAACGTGGGACAACATATTTTACCTTGAATAACAAAAAGTTTCTGGTGCACCTTTGGGCTGCCCTGGTCCCCTCCAAATCAAGGCACCCAAGCCTCCTGGCTCCAATTTACACTTAGTTATGGACTCCCATTATGGAATCCACCCAAGTTTTTTTTATTTCTTGATTATTTAATCTGTATACCATGTTGCACACCCTTGCCATGTGTCCCTTTTGACCCAGCACCTTGCGCGGTACCCTGTTTCCCATTCTATTAATGGCTAGTTCCCTGGCGGTGTTGGTTTGCATCCCACACCACCTCTCAGGAAAAGAGAGAGTTACAGACGCTCTCTTAACATCCTAATGGTATGGTTGTCAGTCACTTCACAATTTTTCTTTTTCAATAAACCAATTTCCTTTTCAGTCAAGTTTAGTTATAAAAAATCTTTCTTGCTATGTCAAAGCTGCTACCCAGAACCATGTTCCTATGGTTGTACAATAATTGGGTATTGGTGGCCATTTTTATGACTCTGCTGCTTACCCTCATCAAATGAGGCTACTGAGTAAATGGCCTTGTGGGATGTCCCCATTGGTGGTCGAACTCAAGCATCAAGACATCTTACTATTAATACAGATCAACTCTCCAAGATGGTTGAGGCTTTGTAACCTCGCCATGCACTACATGACTAATGGCATCTCAGCACAACCAGGGCTCTCTGTGGGTCCCAAAGAGCTAACCATGGTGGAATATGCCACCACTGCGGTACCACAGTTTAGATACTATTGGAATTTTGGTGACAGTGGTCACCAGTTGCCGCTCCATAATTACTTCTCTTCTTGCCATCTACCAGGTCATCTGGATGGCAATTACCCACGGCTTTCTAGGTTGCTTTCTGCGTGCTCACGCATCCTTACTGGCATGCCATCTTGATTTCATTTACCACTTCAATGACAACTCTGATATGTTTTCCATATTGTAGGTGAGTGTTCCTAGAGTGATGGCAAGGTTGATGAGGCTTCCATCAGGGTGAACTTCACACCCTCAAGAGATGTTTTTGTTTCTGAAGATCCTCCAACTTCTTGAGCATCTCACCATGCATGGAATCTTCAGAGGCTTCAGACAGGGGAACTCGTGATTAAGGAGGACTGGGGGTAGCTAGGGGCCCTCTGGAGCCTGGTCATTCTTCAGCTCCTCAGGGCCTCTTAAATCTTCAGGAATTTAGTGGCCTTCATTCAAACATGATCCTTAGGTGCAGAGCCTCCTTAGCGCTGAAGCTGATTGCGCAGAACTTCTACGTGACTCAATCATGTCATCAGGATGGATTCCAGGTTTCAAATTTAGGAAGCAACCAACAAAGCAGCATTATGGACATAATCATGTACCATAGAGACCACACCCTGAAGTCTCAGGGTAAGATGGGTATCCATAGACCTAGATATCCTAGACTTCAACAGGGTAATTTAATTTTGGCATCAGTAATTAGGTGTTAGTTATCATATATAGCTTCCCAATAGTCATAGATATTAGCGGAGGCAGTTTTTTAAAATTTGACCATACTGAATTAAGGCTCAGTACTAATCTCAGATGGCGTAGTATCTCTTGATGATGTAATCCCACCAACTGGAGGAGATGGCAGATTACTGGATGTGCAAACTGCCATAAATAGGGTTACGCTCCAAAACAAACTTCTTACTGCAAAATGTAGCTGAGCTGTAAAGTCTTTGCATCTAGTAGGGGACATGAGAAACTTGTGAACAACTAGAGCTGGTATCAGCAGAATAGATTTATCAAAAGCCTGCTGGATGATATTGGCTAAAGGATGGTTTAAATTTAAAACTGCCTAGGTTTCAGCATGGGGAGGTTAGTATCAAAGGTAGGCCAGACTTCTAGGTTCTTTGTTTAAATCTGTTGTACCTCAAATTGTGAAGTATTAACAATTGAGTATTGCTCCTCTCCCCATTGGGGGAGAGGAGCAATACTAGTGTTTAATAACACTTTTTTGATTGGCGATTTCACTGGTTAATGATTGGGGTGCCCCAGTAGTGAGAATCAAGTCTTGGGTTTTTGCGAGAAACCCCAAACCTTAAATATTTTGGGATGTCTTGAGCAGTAGGAATAGAAGTTACAAATGGTCTTTAAGATGGATTGATTCTTTAAAATGGCTGGAGAGGGGTAATGGCGTAGCACTTTTACTTCTTCATGGTCTGTTATTATGCAAATTTCATGTAAAGATACCATTTATAGTATCTACACAAAGAATAAAATTAATTAGGGGGTGGAAGGCGAGTTGGTAAGGGCATACGGCTACCAACCTGAAGGTTGCAGGTTCAATTCCCGCCCTTTGCACATCGATCAGGGTGCCAGCCAAAGGAAGCTATTGGCGGTTAGTAGGTCTAATAACACGAAAACCTTACCCATGACATAACCAGAAAATTTTGAGTCCCGATCCGGAGGTGGAAAAACTTTCCTCAACGGAGTTGACCCTGTTCAGGTTTCATGTCATTTCTTTCTTTTGGTAATGCCTGTCCCCTGGTCAGCTTGCCTCGGTTGGATAAAAATAAAAAGAATAAAATTAATTAATGATTCGTTAGGGAAAATATATGATAATCTTTAATATTAAATCTTTTGATATTTTATAGTGTGACTAGGTGTTTAATGGCGGATGTTCGCTCAAGTACTCTTTGTCAGTATCTTCATTTGCCATCCACTATGGGGTTAAGATGCAGCTTTTTTATTTGATTGGATTTTAGAATTTTATACTATCATTGTGCGAGGGCATCCAGATAACAGCTGCTGGTATTAAAATGGAGGCTCACTTTTGAGAATTCTCAAATCTCCTTTGTTTATTCTTTTCAGTTAAGTTTAATTGCTCATTATACAACAATCCATTCAAGAAAATAAAGGCTTGACCCTTTCAGAGGATGATTGACCATTTAATGATCCAATTTGGATAATAAAAGTCATTCTTTAAAATGAACGATAATAGATGTTTTTTTAGTACTAGATGGTACCAGATAATAGATGTTTTTGCTGTTTGGTATTATAAAGAAGCATTTATCACTGGGTCAGGTGCAATAACTGATTTTGATTTATGAAAGTTAATGAAAATGATCTTATCATCACTAAGAATAAAATTGGGACATGATTTCAGTTTTAAAACTGATACAAATACTTCACAGATGAATTATTCTTAAATATCTTTAGAAAAACATGTGATAGGGCAAACTTTTCTTTCTCGTTGCAATCACTTTTGCAACCTATTCAATTCAAGACTGAATCTAGTTTAATTATCTCACAGAGGAGATTAGTCTGCGCCCATGTCAGGGAGCAGTTGGGCAAGCAAGGTAAGAGGAGCAGGTGGAAGGCCCGCAGCCTCCAACGTTCAAAAATGCCCCATAGAATCCAGCAGACTAGACAAAAATCTTAAAAAACTGGCGGTCACGATTTCCCCAGAGATACTCGCATGGCAAGCATGATGCAACCAGTATATCAACATGCCACACTCCCAGCCACTTTTGTCGGTGGAATTTGGAGTCCGCGTGTTTCTGGACATCCAATAAATGGCCTTATGGGAAAAATTCTGTGAAGATGTGCACACAATTTTCCTGACCGTGGTGTATGTTGCACCTCACTCCATGTCACACGGTTGGCTTACCTAGGTTTTGAAAGCAAAAAGGCAGCAGATGAGGCTGCAGCGGTGCGCATAGTGGTCAACCTCCCTGAAGGGCAATGGGTTATCAAAACCAAATGCACCAGATGGACAAAATCAAACCAAATTTTCTTCACGTTTGACTTTTTGCCTACTATGGTAAAATATGACATTTTGGAACAACACCTGAAAGATGGTCTCGCCATATATGGCGAAATACAATCTTTTAAAATGCAACGCTTCATGCTGATGCCACACCTGTGCACCGGCAAAGCCATTGCAGTTCTGACCCCAACTGAGGAGATCGTGAAGGACCTAACCCAGATCCCACACTCCACTTTTATTAATATCAAAGGGCATACCACCCACCCTTTCTGGGTGACCGTGGACAGCGCACCCCCCCATTTGCACCCACTGTGATGCGTTCAGCCATAAGGCGCATGCATGCCCCATCAAGGAGGGTGTCACATTCCAAGAGCACCCCTCAGCGGCCATGGCCAACAGAGAGGTGCACTACAAACCAACTGCAAGCACCAAGGAGGCTTTCCCGTGGGGAGCACAAGGCTGCTACCTACTGGTAAAGCCTATCTCCCCGCAAGAGCGGAAGAAGGCTAAGCAGGCCCATAGGGCCGCGGCCAAGGAAGCGGCCAAGGCCACCACCACTATCCCACACTCACAACGCCAGGAGGACATGGAAACCTTTGTGGTGGAAGCAACTCGGGAATCCATCAACCAATCATATTGGGAAGCCCATGCCAAGTGGGCCACTTAATCTGAGGATCTGATGGGAGATTTGATCACACCCAATTGTTGCACCCAAGCTCCAGTCAAAACTGACTTGGGACCTATCCCAACTGAAAATTATTTTGACCCACTCAATGGTGCACCAAACTCATCTGCACCGCAAAAAATTTGTCCGACGTTGGGAAAATAAAAAGCAAAGGCTAAAGCCAATGCAACTCTTTCCACAAAATTCAATAGAAACGCTGATAGCGTTGCTGCTAACACCTGCACTGCTGTGAAGGCCCGTGGGGATCTAGAAGAGGCTGGTGGGCCCAGGGGCTCACCCCCTCGCACCTAAGGTGTGAAGAGGGAAACCTTCACTTTAGGGATGTTGAATATCGCTGGACTCAAGGCCTCCCTGTCCTGGGCTAGGAAACTGCATTTTTTACAACACAATTTATCCGTGGATATCCTGGCCATCCAGGAGTCCCACTGTCCACGAGGTTCTGAGGAAACTTGGAAAACAATGCTCCTCCCATCCCTATCCTTTTGGTCAGAGCACTGTGGGGTGCTAATTCAAAAAAATAATTTTTCAAATTTGTATCCTCAGAAACATTCCTAAATGGCTGAGTGCTTGTTGTCACTTTCTCGTGGGCTGATGTAGCACATGCAATCATCAACATCTATGCCCTAAACGGTGCACATGAGCGTTGGGAATTTTTCTCGTTGGTCAAATCCCTCCTGCTACCCCCAAATTCTTTCCTAGTCAGTGACATGAACTGTTGGCTAACCACACCAATGGACCGGTGGCCTTCCTCACCCCACGCCCCACAGGGTCACGTAGAACTACGCATTCTAAAGGCCACCCTTGGGTTAATGGATGTGCTGCCACAACATGCCCTGCTGCTCAAAAACTTGACGTGTCCCCACGTCCACAATGGCCAATTAAAAAATGACCCGCATTGACCTTATTCTAATGCTGGCGAAATTCCAACCCCACATCTCCCACTTCAAAACAATGAAAATAGAATTCTCCAACCATTGGCTGGTCTCGATAACCTACCACCTACCTGTCACAGTTGCTAAGGCCCCACATTGGTGCAAAATCTGCCCCCCCGAGCTCGCGTCACCAGGATTTTCCACGTGGGTGGAAGAGGCAACTTTGGCAAAAAAGTTTGTTGCACCTTTTTGTGCGGACCCCATTTCCACATGAGTAACTTTCAAAGAGGACACCATCCGCCACTCTCACCATCTCTCCTCCAGATGCTCATGAGCCATATCGGTGGTTATCTCGCGCGCTCTGGCAGAGTTGGCACACTTGGAGTCCAACATCCCAGCTACAGGATACAGCCCTGCATGGGGCTGGAAGTGGGCGAAGGCAGCTGCCCACCTCAACACACTCGAAAGGCAACACAAACATTGGGTTTGTGTTCAGTACAGGGCCACATGCATCACAAAAGGCAACAAGTGCACCGCAAATTTCTTTAAGTAATTTTTCGCACCATGCCAGAGCGTGGCCTGCACACAGGTGTGAAGATCGGATAATTCCATTGCAGATACACCAGCCAAAGTGGCAATCGAAATGCAAAATATTACTCCAAGTTGTACCAAGCTAAACCAAATCAGCCAGCTAAAGTGACAGAATTTCTCGACTGAGCCCACATCTGCACCGTTTTCTGATACCCAGAAATAATGAATTCAATTACTCCAAACAAATTATGGACAGCCATTCGCGGTGCACCAAACCAAAAATGCCCAGGCCCAGATGGCATTCCATATGAGTTCTACAAAAAAATATTTCAAATATATATCCCCATTGTTTCTCGCCTCACTTAACCAAATCCTGTTGGAAATGCGCCTCCTACCAGGAGGACATGAGGCCTTTACTGTCACACTCTTCAAGAAAGGGGATAAGCTAGACTTAGCCAACTGGCGCCCCATTTCTTTAACAAACACAGACACTAAAATTTTAACAAAAATTATGGCTAACTGGTTTAGGGACAGTAGCATCTGCCACTATCTCCCCAGAATAATTCAGTTTCATCCCCAGAAGGTCGATTTGGGATAACGTGCACTCTGTGGCTAATGTATGTCAGTCCACAGGCTCTGGGGCACTTGTATTCTTGGACCAACAAAAGGCCTATAATTGAGTAAACTGGGAATACCTTAGGGCCGGCCTCCATCAATTCTGCCTACCCCCTTGCTTCATCAACTGGGTGATGCTGCTCACGGAATCTGCAACAATGGCAGTGCGTGGCCCTGGCTTCCTAACAGAAGTAGTCTGTCCTCAAAGGGGCTTGCGACAAGGGGACCCCCTCAGCCCACTCTTATACAACTTCAGCCTTGACCCACTACTGCAAAATGTGAATGTCCAACTCACTGGGGTCCATGTGCCAGGCCAAGCCTCAGTTAAGATATTGGCGTTCGCAGATGATTGTGTGGTTGAGGTGTCTAATAATCAAAATGCACGCGCGCTTGAAGCTCTCATCCAGGAATATTCCCAGGTAAGCAATGTGGCACTGAAAACCTCCAAAACCGAAATCATCCTCCTTGGTCGGTTTCAGAACTGCTGGACCCCAGCAATTAGTTCCCAAATCAGCCCATCTGCATGCCCACGTCCACGCCCTACTAACTCAACACACACCGCTCCACTGGTGCTCCCCTTCGTGCCACGTCCTACCATAGGACCGATATGCCATCTGGGCGTGTGGATGGAGGCAGGCGGATATGCGTCAGCAGTAATGGAGTGCCATATTTTGGACAACGTGACGAAGTGAATCGCCTCTCTCAGAGCCCACCCTACTTCCCTTACTGGCAGGTTTGTTTTAGCCAACTCTATGCTCCTATCCAAAGTCTGGTTCAGAGCCCACGTCATCCCCTTCTCCCCAAGCTTCTTCAAATCCCTGTATGCCTTGCTGAAAGGATGGCTTTGGTCAGGCTGCCCTCCACCAGTGCAGCTAGAGGTCATGTTTAGCCCTCATCATCATGGTGGCATGGGCCTGCTTGACTTCAAAGCCCATGCTGCCAAGATCCTGGGCACCTGGATCGCGGCCGTCACCGCCCCTACACTCCCCTCCCAACACTGGTCCTGCGCAGCCCGCTCCAACTTCTCCCGCGCCTTGGGCCTCAACAATCCATCGAACCCCCACTCCCTGATGAAATACCTCACATCACACACATCGGCCACAGGCCCTCACAGGACTAAAACCCACTACAAACGGATTCTACTCTCCATTCGGAGCGCTGAGTGGAGAATTCATATTAGTGGACATACAACCCAAAGAGGCCACCCCTCTCCTCAGTTCACACAAGAGGTACAGGGGCTACCCATCCATGATGGCGTGATCCCCATTCGGCCCCATGTCCTATCCAGGGTGGACTACCTGGACATGATGGACATCCCTTACTCCATTGAGACCCAAGAAACTATCTAAAAACGTACATCATCCTCTGTTGCAGCCTCAAGTCCGCTCCCATGTTTGGTGCTGCCTGAGGTGGGCGTATTGTACAGCTGAGCGTTCCAACACTTTACACTCATCCTGTGTCGTGTGTGGCCAGTATGGAATGCTGTTCCACCGCCTGGAGAAGTGCCCCACCTCTAAAGTGATATGGCGCTAAGTTCAACGTCTGCTGGGCCAGGATCAATTGCATCCCTTCAGTCTGTCAAGAGATATGTTTGCTCTATCAATGGCCTCCTCCCTTCCACCCTCCCTCCGTGCTCTGGTGGTTGCAATTGCCATGTGGACCATCCACACGATTGTCTTAGATGCCATCGCAAGCTCCACCCCCACCCTCCCAGAAACTGTCCACAGATTCTGGTCTCATTTGGTGGACCACTTTCAAGTGTGGATGTTTGGATACCTCCCACCGCGTCGCCAACAGCTAGTCTCCTCCTGGTTCCCAGTCTGGTTCATCAAATCAGACCCTTTCCTCCACACGTGCTCAATAGTGGCTACGGCCCCTTCACGTTCCCTCCCCCTCCCCATAAGTGGCGTTCCCGCTGGCAACAAGAGATAGCATCGCTTCTCTGGGGTGCCTCCCCTGGTACTAAGTTTGTCTTT
>JAKSZP010007540.1:0-17559 GCA_022478985.1 Massospora cicadina
AAACTCCACCAGGGACTCGTTATTTTGAAACTGTATTATCAGGAATTTGGCCTTGCGCTGCATCTTCACCTTGCTTCAAACAGACGGATCACCATATCCTTCACCTCTTGATATGTTACAGCACTACCCTTAAGGTAACATGTGACCTGATTAATGTCTTGACATCCAGAGCGGATAACAACAGTTTGGCTTTCCACCAACCCAGTGCTCCTTCCACATTGAATTCAAATTGTTTGAAAAAACCATGCATGTTACCATCACAACTGAAAGGTGGCAACTTCATGATCCTTACAAAATCACCTGGCTCCATTCTTTAGTTTCAAACAATAGATAGAATAGGTTCATATCGGCCAAGGGAAACATCCCCCTGTGATCAAGAATAGGTTCACAAGAATGCATGCAAATCCGCCATAGTGGACCATGAAGAGGTTGGATTGCGGGGAGGGACTGCCACGGTCCCCAGGGGATACTCACTGGTCAATCCATAGTATTCCTCACCCAACTTACCGCTGACTACACCCTTACCTTTCTCATCAGTCTGTTCAACCAAAAGTTTGTCTATTATCCACTCCGCTTCGACCAAATAGCACCAACACAGCCCATCTCTCACCCCCTTCCTAAACTCTTCAAATTCATTCTGTAATTCGCGGTGGAAATCCTGCTCTATGTCCAGTTTACGCTCCATTTCTTCAAGCTGTGAGAGGACATCCTCCAATGTGCCCTGCACTCTCGCATTCTGCCATCCTGTGTCTCACGCTTGTCAGTTCACTTTGTCCACTCAATTGACTAAAAGCGGATCATTCCCACACCAACTCCTTATTGGACCATCAAATGTTATCCAAGCACACTCACATATCAACATACTACACCGTCTCAATGAATGGAAGAGTAATGGCTTGACCCTGATCTGCCTGACTGGCGCTCTCCAACTGATTAATCTGACCAAGCAATTGGCTGTATTCTGAGGTCGCCAAGAAAGAGCTGGCCTCATGGTAATCCATCCGCTGATTACTCCACTCAGCTCAAAGTTGGCTGAATTTGATTGCCACAGTGTCAGCGTGATCAGTCATCAACCGCTTTAACAGGGTAACCCAGTTCCTAGTCTGAGCCGCCTCCATTTCGATTCCTTCCACCCATTCAGACATCTCCACTATAAAGCGCTTGATGTTATTACCCAGTGTCATGACATCATGTATTCATTCAACCAAAAGCCCGCTCCAGTCTAACAATTTTCTATTACTTGGGGTAACTCATAATTCAAATGTGGAACTAATTTGTCCAAGCGATGGCAGACATCCACAACATAACTGTCTACGCGCATCAGCGCCCCCTAAATCTCTGAAAAAGTGTGGTCAAGGCAGTCAAGTAAGAGGCGAGTTTCATTCTGTTGTTCTTGGACTAACGCATGAAATCACTAATCTCAATGTTATGTTGGTCCATCATATGCAGTAGTTGGTATTAAAGGCTGAACATACACAACCAGTATTCCACAGCTCCATGGGAGCTGGGCCAGCAATATAACTCCATTGTGGTAGCATCGAGGTAAGACATATACAGTTCTTAACAGGCTTCTTGGTCACTTCAATTATAAAACAGACTCAGGGCATGTTCATCCACATCTTTTTCGAGAGGCATCAACCCCACAAAAGCCATTGTATAATACCCCACAGTTGCTGAGAGGTTACATTCGTGGACCTTCCCTGTTGGTTTTACTCAAATGCGGGACAATCAGCTAACTGCAGTTTCATTCTGGGGGCCTTATCTCCTGGTTCCATCACTATAAAGGGTTCTGATTCCTCGTTAGATGTCTCCATTGGTTCCTGGAGTATTGGTCGTGAAACCCAATTAAATTCTGACATAATAAGTGGGGGATCGTCATGATGCCCTAGTTTCCATTGTACTACAGTTGAAGAAGTGGCCCCGTGTAGTGAGCACCACTGTTACTTTTGGCGGTATCGCTTAGATCTGCTATGCTGGTTACACAGGTTAATCACCACTGAGCAACGGAATGACATTATGAAGATTGTTGATCCTTAGTAAATAAAAATGTTATGTAAGATATGGAGCTATTTCCCCAACTGACACTACTTTATTTATATATTAAACGCAGACTACTCTTCTGCTTTCTTCCTCATTTTCAGTACCAAAAACCTCCTCCTTCCATTCTCTGTCAAGCTACTATATTCAATCATCTCGGTCAATTCCAATCTGTCATTTTAATAACTCTCCATCCCCTACAATCTTAGGGGTTTCATTCCATCATTGAATCTTTGGTGGAATTCCCTTGATTCACCAAACTATCCATATTTCTACAATTTGCTTCACATAAACATAATATTCCTCTCAATCTCAAGGCTCACCTCAACTCATAAAATATGATCTTCCGGATATAAAAACTTATTGTCCAGTCATTAGTTTTTGAAACTCTTTTTGACAGGGGGAGCACCACCACCTGGAATTTGGGCAAGTGCAAAGTTCTTGTGAATCTTAAACAAATTTGATAGACTCGAGGGAGACAACCTTCTGGGGAGAATGAAGAACTTCTGGTTGTGCTATGTGATAAGCTGCCACCAAATTACACCAATGGAAACAATCATAGCACCTACACAGCTGTTTTCATATGAAGGAAATACCTTACAGTCTAACAAGTATTGCACCAAATGGGGGGATTTCCATGATGCTAAAATCACGTTGACATTAGCCTCTTCTGAATCTTCCAAAAATGATTGGCTCCTGAAAGACTGGTTTTTATTTATATAGGGACAACTGGAAAGTGTGGAAGGTAGATTCAGCTTACAATGAGTAGGGAGGGACAACTGGGAGGCCGCATTTTCCTAATCATCTTCCACCAAGTGAGGTCCAAAGCATTTGCTTACAAAATTCTAAGAGGGAACCTTCATAAAACAGGTGCCACATATCCAGAATAATTAAGGATGTTGAAATACTGGCTTATACTTTGCTCGCGGTGCTTTCTGCACAGGATTTGAACAACTTAACAGTGGTTGAAGTATTAAGACTCTCAGCTGCTTGTTAATTCTTTAAAAAAACTCTCTTTCCGCTCAGCATAACTTTCTGAGCAATTTACGTGGTTAATAAAAAGTAGATCCTAATAGCACACTGTAGTATTGCTCCAATGTCATCAGATTCCCCACCGGCTGCCCCAGTGTGGGGCAGTGGAGAAACTACCCCGCCATTTTCCATCTGACAGGAAAACGTGCTTGGACTGGCTTATCCAGTCACACCAAACCCCTGGGATGATTCGTTCCTCCCAAGGATCTCAACGCCCACCTCACTTGAACCCAAGAGGTACCCCGCTGCCCACTGGTGCTCCTCTGTAGCAACATGCATTTTGGCCTTCAGGTCAACTATGGAAAACTTTTCCCTTACCATGACCAAGCCATTATCAAAATGGCTCAGGTGGTGATGCATCCCGCCAGTTTTACTGACTTCTGCCCCTATAAGGGGTACTTTGATCTTGACTTCACACGTGGAGCTGATGCCGCCACTGCAGAAACTGTGCCCCTGGTTTTCCAGGGTACCCATCTCTCCATAACTTGGACCCAGCTCCCAGTGGATTCCACTTTGGTGGTCCAATTTGCTGGTATGCCCACCCAACCTCCCCCTGAAGAGCTCCACCAGGAGCTGATGGAAAGTTTGGAAGCCTATGGCTCCAACCCCATCCTGCAATTTGTGGTCCCAAATGGGGCCACACGCCTAGCTGGGCCTCAGGCGTATGTCATGATCAGCCCCATTTCAAGTAAAATTGCCCTGTCAATCCCCCCTGCGCCGTTATCCCCTTCACCCCCAACCATCCATTCTGGGCCCACGTTGAGGGTGGATAGATGATATGTCTGATATGTTTTGAGTTGGACCACTTAAAATGCAAATGCTCATCCCTAGCCGCTTTTGACGGCAATATTTATCTCAACTCCTAGAATCCACTCCACCGCCCATCCTGCGTCACCTTTGGTATGAGTTGCGATCCTACCTCCCCCTCCCCTTAAAGCCTGTTGCTGCAGCTGCACCTGCAGCCATCAATCAGCCTCCTCCTCGCCCAAGTGCCACAAACGCTCCATCCAATCCAACACAATATTGGACCCCAGTTTAATCCCATGCATCATCCAACGAACCAATCAAACCACAGGTATATGCCAGCTCCCCAATTTCAAGTTAACCAAAATCCTTGGGACTTATTGACCAAAATTGATGAGTCCAGGAAAAAAATTGAGAACTGCAATATACAAATTGAGCATTTTGTGTATATTGACAATAGTGAGGAACTGCCCCCTCACTTATACTCCCCGCAAAATTCCAAAACGTTCTGAAGCGACCACCAGCTGGCTGTTGAAGCAATGACCAAGCTAGATTGTCGCACTTTCTGCGAAGCTGCCGCCAAATCAGTGGTGATGTTTGCAGGAGGAATCCCTCCTCCTGATATTCTCTCCAAAGCCAATAAGGTACAAAGAGACATACTGATCAAAGCCCACAAAGAAGCCAATGACGCCATTCAGCACATGGCAGAGGTAGTGCGGAATTCCAAATACAAAGATTACCCACACCATTATTACCACGTTCAAAAAACTACCCAACTCACACATGAAAGCTGAACTAAATTTAAAAAATTACATTGGAACCCTTATATAAAGCGTATATCTTAATACCACACTAATTTTTGGAAATGTAGCTCCACATCCCGCTAATGCCATGACACCCCTGCTCTCACTGTAGCCCGTGCCATGCTTTGGGATGAAGATGTTATTGAGGATGAGCCCCCTGACCCCCCTCCCCTTCTGCCATGATAGGATAGGTGTTTCCTACTGTCACACCTGGTTAGTTGAGTCTGCATTATGTGGTGTCATCCGCCCATTTTGGGCAGTTTGTTCGTTTTTATTTGGTGAGGATTTAGTTTTAGGTCTTAAGTTTTGGTAATGTCCATCTCCTGGTCAGCTTGCCTCAGATAAATAAAATTGGAAAATCTGTAAGGGTTTTTAACACTACTTGTGAAACAAATTATGGGAAATTTGGATACTAAGAAGAAAGGGTGTTTTAAATATATATAATGTATTAGTAATAAATATGTCTGTAAAAAAGAGCCCTTTTAATATGTCGCTGCTTAGTACTTAAGGTAAGTTGGAGCTAAAAATAAGAAGAGTGGCTGAATTCAGAATAAACTAGGGCGCTTCCCAATTTGGCTAAATGACGATTTAGACTTTTGCCTCTCTGGAAAGCCGTATCATATTAGTAGAGCTTAGATTTTAGATGAGATTTTGAACCCTGGAAGGACATAGCCATGTGGCAGCATTTTAATATAATTGCGCCAATCAGCCATCTGGAAAGGGTCGTTTTTCTCAGGGAGATGCACTAAATCTGGCTGGTGCTAGGGCGAGGTTCCAGAGGGCTGGCCTGTTCTGCCACAGGTCTGGTGATCCTACTACTTACAAATGGATATCTGGCTAAGGAGTTGGGGAAGAATTATTAACCTGATTTTAGGGGATTCCACCGAGATTTAACCAGGGTTTTTAGGCAATATTAGCCTCATCTATCTCCAAAACACTCTTCTCATAGTATTGGACATGTAAATGTCTGAAATTACCACCTTCAAGAGTGTTAGGGTGATGAATAAAGGCGCAACGACTGGCCATGAACCCAGTTGATGGTAATTTCAAAAGAAATAAATTTGATGGAGTATTAATTCCATCGCTTAAAAAGTGACTACAAAAGGTCCTTCCCAGAAAGACCTGAGCTTTTCACTTCTAGGAGTAATTAAATTATGATAATAAGCACCAAGTATGATACTTGGAAGGAAGAAAGGAAGAGGAGGCTGGAGTTCATTAGCTTCTTGGCTCTCTTTAATGACAGTCTTTGTTAAAATGGTCATAGTTTCTGATTGTAACTAAATGATGTGCTGAGACAACTTTTCATGGCTTTCTCAGGATCAGTCCTAGCAGAAAAAAATATCTTTGGCTTACAAGGCTGGCACCCCAGGTTCTCAACCATACAGCACCCAGAAAGGAGTCATTTTGAGGATCCAGTGGTAACTAATATGGTAGGCCATTAGTGGACTGGGTAAGTACAGATCCCAAAGAGAGGGTCTGAATTGGCCATCTTTCGTAGTATGGAGACCAGAGTTCCATTAAATCTTTCTATGGTACCATTTGTGGATGGGTTATAGGGCGCTGAGAAGAGTTGTTGGGCCCCATTGAGGTAGATAGAATTTTACCTACTCTTGAAGTAAAGTTCTTCCCATTCTTGAAGAGAAGGACTTGAGGACATCCATGGAGGGTAAAAATATTCTGATGGAGAAACGTGCGGTAGCTTTTGCAGTTTTTGGCAGTAAGAACCACAGCTTCAACTCGTTTGGTAAAATGATCAATACCTACCAGAATATCGATTTCCCCTGTTAGTCTGAGGTAAAGGGCCAATTATATCTAAACTTATTGTGTGGAAAGGCTGTTAAGTGGTGGTAGGTTGGTATTGATACTTGTCTTGAAGCTGATCTGCTTTTTACAGGTCAGAAAGGCATCCAGGACCCAGTTGTGGTCTCCATGATGCCCTCCCATTAGTAGCGTTCTTTACCCCACTCATAGGTTATCATAACTGCCATGCTTCAGGATATTGTGAGACTCCAGGATCACAGGTACTCACTCTGACGGCTGGAGATAGGGCAACCAGTTTAACCTCTACTTTCTTGTTAAACTTTCCGCTCTCCACCTAGGTGTTGAGGGAGTGCCAAGCTAGCATATTCTGTACAGATTTATCCTCGTCAGCCCACGCGTCAGGATACAATAGGAGGTCATAAAACCTCTCAGCTTCATTATTGTTCAAATGAAGGACAGTCAGCCGCGTCAACCCATCAACGTTCATATGGCAAGCTCCTGCCCAATGCTCAATTGTCATATCATAATGTTGGATCTTCAAATCCCAATGAGTATATTGTCCAGTTGATCTTTCATAATCTTCAACCACCTCAAGGAGGCGTGGTCAGTAACAACTTTATATGATGTCTCATATAAGAATGGCTGATAGTTTTTAACAGTGAGAAGAGCAGTGAGGCACTCCTTATCAGTGATACTATAGTTACTCTCAGCCTTCAAGATCATCTTGATGAAGTAGGACATGGGATGATCGACCCCATGCTAATCCAATTGAGCCAATATAGCTCTAACGGCATAATTGGAGGCATCAGTGAACAACATGAAGGGCTTGCCACAGTCAGGGTGGCGGATGATTGGCCTTTGTTGTGTTAACATCTTCAGGGTCTCAAATGCAGCCCTTTGTTCAGCACTCCAATGAAACGGAGTGTTATTAGCCAAAAGCGGACGAGGAGCTCACTGAGCTAGGCGAATTTGAATGAATTGATGGTAATACCCCATCATGTCCAAAAATACCTGGATGACACAAAAGGGTTTTGGGAGCAGGAATCTTTCATTTAGCTTCAACCTTATCTTGTAGAGGTTGAATACCCTTTTGAGAGATAGTGTGCCTAAGAAAACCCAGCTTCTTCTGAAATAAAGTACATTTAGAGGGCTTCAGTTTGATTTTTGATGACCGCAAGCGTTGAAACAACTCCTTTAGGTGCGTTAGATGCTCTTTTAACGTCTTGAAGAAGACAGTGATGTCATCAAGGTAGAAGATCACACAGCCCAGATTAAGGTTCTAGGGAATGTGATCCATCGCCTGCTGAAACGTAGCAGGTGCACTAAACAACTCCTGAGTTAGCCAAGTGAGTTGGAACAACCCATTGCTGCAGATAAGGTCACACGTCTGATCTGTGGAGAAAGGTCCATCTGCCAGTACTCGCTAGCCAAGCCCATGGCGAAGAAGAATTTAGACCCTAAGAGTTAGGCAAAGCGTCATCAAAGTGGGGGATATGGTAACTATCCTTCTTGGCGAGGTTGTTTAATTTTTGGTAGTTCATCACTACCCAATGATCTCCAGTTTTTTTTCAACAGGAGAGGGGATGACCAAGGGCTTTGGGAAGGCACTAGCAACCCAGTGTTCAGCAGCTGTTTGAGCTCCGTCCACATCTGTAGCTCCTCAACTTTTTAATTTTTAGTAGGGTTTGGAGTGGATGAGGCGAGCCTCCCCAACGTCAATCATATGAGTCCAACCCTTCATGTGCCCATAGGCAGTGTCATATTTGGAGAAAATGTCGCTGTAGGCCTCGGGCAGAATGTGTACTTTATCCAGCTCAGCTGGAATTAGTTCATCGAAGATATGAACAGTAGGTCAAGTACATTAAAGAATAGTTGGCTGGTAATCCCATATTCACCATAGACCCAATACAGTGAACTTGCTTTATTTCCTCAAGGGGAATCAGCAGGCCTCTTCCAATCTCCTGATAATTTTTACGACCATGTCCTTAGGGGTGAGATTTCCCAGCAGGAGATTGATAGATCATAGATAGGCAAGGGTCTAGCACGCCTGGCAAAACTCTGGGCTCCAAAGTACTAAAATCATTTATGCTAATTAGGTGCAATAGGCAGTTGTGTGGGATTTGCAAGGTAATTTTCGTGGCAACTACCCTTTGCACACCAGCTTTAATGACTAGCTCTAGTAAATAGAATGTTATTCCCTCCAGTGCTTCCACTGATTATGAAATATTTTTGTATGTCATCCTTCCGTGGTGTAATGTAGGGATAAGGCAAAAGAGGGGTACTCAACTGTGCAAGCATATTCCTTATTATCAATCTCCTCGTTGGTCAATATCAGTGGGACCTCGTAGTTAAGAAGGGATAAATACTCTGCTTTAAGTTATTGATCCCTTCATACTCAAGCTTAAACTGTGTGCCAATGTATAAATCATAGGTAATGTTATCCAGGTACACCGCTGGAGATGACAAGATGAGCTTCCTAAAACGGATGGCAGAGAAGAGTATGCCCCAATGGCACAGGTATTGTTTCAGCTGCAGTTCCAAATTCTTGATTGTAGTTGAGGTCAGGGGCCATCTTTATTTTCTTAATGAGTTTGTTTGACACAACGTTCACCAGGGACCCAGTTTCGAGGATAGCCCTAACCTGCACACCATTGAAAAAGACTCTACTTTGATTAAGGCTCCACTCAAGTTGGGGAAAGAGCAAGGACCTCCTTTAAACAGAGTAGAGGCGTTTCTTTTGGCAGTTTCGGGTATTTCTCTTGGATAGAATGCAGGGTATGAACACACTGCGTGAGTCAAATCAATATGGCAATGAGCTGGTCATCGTCACTGGCAGTGTCATTGACCTCAAAGCCTCCTCAACGCTTGACTAAGATAGGTTTGACGGGTATCCTAGCCCAATACACTCTCTCAGGGTTCAACCTATAGGGTATCTCCACTTCACCTTTGGCTTTTGAGACATAGTGACCAACATCTTCACAACCCCCTTCAGATTTGTCGTTGGAATTATTGATGTTCGTCAAATTAGTCCATCAGTTGGGAGGTAGGTCATGGTTTTCTTTGTTGCAAGAGAGGTCCTGGGGCACTTAATTATCTAGGTAAATTTTTGAGGAGACGCTGTAGTTGTTACGGCTCTACATTTAGCCTTTGACGTAGGGGTTTGGGCTGCCCCATGACTACAGGTTTTAAGCTAGAGATGGCCAGAGGTAATGCCAAGGGAGATAGAGATAGTGGCTTGGCGGAATGCAACAATTGAGGCACTCTGGAAGTCCGCTCTGACGAAGGAGTAGAGCAGAAAAGTGATAGCTAACTCCACTAGCTGAACTTTGGGGATCTAGAGATGGCGGGGACCGCTGCCTCATCACTGCTAGTATCCTCTTTTTATCTTCACAAGGGGAGGAGCGTCTCATTGTGGCAGCTCCGCAAGAACAGATTTCCAAAAGGGAGACAGCCATAGAAGAATCTGGAGGGGTTGAAGTATATTTTTGCCTCAGAGCTCCTGGAATATCATCATGTTCATAGAAAATAAGCCACTACTAATAGAGCTTCCTTGATATCCGGTATATTTTATAAGGAGCGCTTGTGGCAGAGATATGCATCTCCAAAGAGGGATGAGACGCCAATCCAGCCAAAACAGCAGCAATAACATCATTAAGAGGGAGCATTTTGGCAAACAACAGAGGTTGAGCTTTACTATAAAATTTTCTCAACAAAAGGGGTGATTGACTCTACCTCTTTTAAATTAAGGCATGTAAAGGCCTGTTTTTGCCTTTGCAAGCTCTGCGGGGATCCAAACTCCTCAATGAGCGCTTTCTTTACCTCTGCCCAAGTTTTAAGGTTGTCCATATAAGGTACTATCACCTCTTGGGAGGAGCGGCTTAGTCAGGGGAAGATGTGCTTTACTTTTTGGGGATTGTTTGTCACTTCCATAAAAGCTTCATACACAAAGAGGAATGAGACAATACTACCCTCACCTGGGGTAAATTTTTTGTGGAAGGGGGTTTGAAATAACTGGAGCACTCACATATGAGGCTTGGCATATGCGCTGTTTGAGTATTTCAAGTTGAGACAGTGCACTGGCTAACTGCTGGGCAAAAGAATCTAGACGGAGGTCAGAGGTAGCGGGGAGGTTGTGATGGTTAACTATCCCAACACCATCCAGTTTTGATAATTGTTTTGTGGTAAATACCCCCTGTAGTGAGCACCTCTTGTGGAGTTCAGGCTTTTAGTTGGCTCACTGTTGCGTTTTCACACCTGAATTACAACAATTATTTTCAGGAGAAGTCTGTTTCTCTACTTCTGGTATAAATAATTTAGGGGGTTATTTGACCACTTGTAATTAATATACTATTATTTTTATTAAATTAAAGGATTGAGCTTTGAGGTTTTTATTAGTGATAATGGCGGGGTCAATAATTGAACCCTATCAATATCTTGGTGCTTAGTATTTAATTGTGTCAAGGCTTTAAGATCAGACTCTTTCTGCTAAGCATCACTTTTCAAAAATCAATTCAGCCTTGAAATTTAGCTCCACTAAAGACATTCACAAAAACTATTAGCAAATATGGCGGGAAACCCCGCAAAAGAACCCGCGGGCTTGGCCAAATGAGCCAGCACCACCCCCAAACAAAGCAAACCCCCGGATACCCACCTCAGGGTCAACCAGAATCACCTGCTCTCAAGCAGCGGCCGTGAAAGCAGGCACCACCCCCCAACCTGGAGCTACTTAAACTAGCGCCAGTTCACCTGATCGCACATCTGCAACCTGCACACCCAACAGCTCTGCGTGCGCTACCTCCCACCAACCCGCTGGGCCCCCTATAACCAAGGAGGCCATCACTCACGCTGTTTTAATGGCGTCTTCTCAGTTGAATGCAACCCAGCCCATCCAGGCATTCACCTCCCCCATTGTGTCAGCTAATTCAGCCCCATCTATTATTGCTGAAGCCGTGTTTCTGGCTCCCCCCATGAGGGGCGATACCCAGCTACTTGGCCCCCAAACCCTCGGATGTAAGGTTGGATTAGCCGCACATTCTGGTTCACTAAGCACCAAATTGGGACAATCTACTCTTCCCAATGGGGATTCAACTGGTTCAGATTTTGAAATCTCACCAGTTCCCATATCTCACCCGTCCCATTTAAACCCCATAATTGGCACTTCTCAAGTTGTCACTTTATCTCCATATGCTGAAAATGACCAATTCACCAATCAGCCAGTAAGTTTTTCCCACGAAATCACAGCAAATACTCAGGCTGAATTTACCCAAATAGATTAGGACGATGATGAAACATCGCCCTCAGCCCAATTGGCTGGACTTAATTCCAATCTGGATGGGCCTCCCCAAATTAGCGAGGCCCAACAATCCGCCCCTCAATTCAATATGACGTCAGCAACTTCTGGAGAATTCTAGCAACATGGGAACTCCGCAAACTTGTCCATACCACCAGCTCACATTCAACCTACGATTGCAGCCCAAAGCAAACATAAACATACCAAAGGAGCCACTGGGGCGTGGCAAAAACCTCTGGCACAACAATACCCAAAGCTGATCCCCGTGAAGTGGCGTTTATTGCTGATGTTAAGAAGAAATGGGCTGAAACTAGAGCGCAAAAAACTCTACCTTGCTCAACCCTCTCCCATGCGATTCGCCTTTATTATGGGCATAACCCTGTTGAATTCTATACAGAGGATTACTTCTCATACTTTGCAGCGATTGCGGAGACATTCCCAATTAACACCACCATCCATGAATCAGTGGAGGGCCACTAAATAGATGTGGGCTTTACTGAAGCTGCCCTTGCTGACCATGCTACCACCCTCCAGGTCATTATTCCGCATGGATTTCTTCGCATCTCCCGCACACGCTCTCACCTGGAGAAAATTTCATGGGTTACTTTTTCCAACCTACCAACGACTGTTGATCCTGAGTCTCCTAAACTGGCACTCCATCGTGGTTTAATGGAGTTTGGGTCTGTTCTTTCAGTGGACTTTAGCGTCCCCTCTTACTATGCTCCCACTCAAAGAGCTTGCACTGCTAGGGCGTCGTTCATCCCCTCCCCCACTGTATCCCGCAACATTGAGGTTATTCCTCGTGTGGCGGTAGTTGGGGCATGCCCTGAGATCTTTTTTGTCGACCCTGATCAGGCGCGCCCCCGGTGTTCATGGTGTACGCCCTTGGACACCTGTATAGTGGCTGCACAGCTCGAAAACAAGCCCTCTTAGCCACCACCCAGGGGCCTAAACCAGGTTAAAAACGATCCCACGTGACCGCAGCAGCAATTCCACAACCCACACAATGGGTTCCCGTTCAAGACCTGTCCCCTGAGGCCTTACGCCTAGCAGTTGAAACAGCTAACCCCACTATTGGTACGGGATACCTTCGCGCTCATGCCCCCCTTCCAGTGGGCATCCCTTCCAACCTCCCAGAGTCAACTCCCTCTCTCAACAAGCGCAAGGCATCTCCCACAGGGCGCCCCTCGTCAGCAACCCCCACTCAGGGCTCCGCGGCACCCCCACCAACCTCCACCAGCGATTTATCGCATCAACCCTCAGCTCCCAATGGAGCTATGCCCACCAGCATAGACTGGCAACCCGCGGCCTGCGGTAGAAGTGCCACCTCAAAGAGTCCTACCCCAACCCCACAGTCCATTTCGCGCGGCTCCTTTGCAGTGTTGGAGGAAGTGAATATGGACTCAGACTCATCAAATGGGGACACCGCGGAGGTCGCCGTTGAGCACCCTCAGGTCCTTCCCCTGCAACGGAGTGGGGGCAGCATCCTAGGCTGGCTTACTGGGTCCTCCGCCTCACAGCAGCAGGTTTAAGCGCTGGCAACCCCCCCAGAACATGGAGGGGAATAGCTATGAGTCCCCACGGCAGCACCCTGGCCCTACAATCCATTAATGCGAATGGGTTGCAGGACTTTAAGCGGAGAGCCCACCTCCTCCGCAACTTCAGGTCAGCACAAATTGACATCGCTGCTGTCCAGGAGCCCCATATCCTCCCCCACGAACAATCTGCATGGAATGAACAGTTTGGAGGCAACTCCTTCTGGACAAACCATGCCGCCCTTATTGTTTTGAATCCCCGGGTTAAAACCCATTCTTTTTTACAATATCTAGGTGGCCTCTTCATACTGGCCAAACTCACCACTCCAGACTTCTCTTTCTTCGCTGCAAGCATCTACCTGCCTAATGCAGATCAGGAGCAAACCGGCTCTTGGAAGAGCTCGTCCAACTCAATCTTCCACGGAATACAGTCTCTTTGGAGATTTCAACACGACCATAAGTCATGTCCGTGACTCTTACCCCCCTGCAGCAAGGGAACGCCCTGGATCAAGTCGCCTCCAGGATTTCCTTCGCCTGAGTGGCTTTATGGATGCGCTTCCACCCTCCGCGTCTGGCCTAGGTTGCATGACTAGGATCCAGTATGATGGAGGAGCTTTCCAGTCAGCGTCACGCATAGATATGGCACTGATTGGCCCCCCACCTAATTGGCCGCGTCTCCTCTCCCATCTCTCATGACAACCATCTGAGTGATAACAGGTCACTCACCGTTGTTCTCACCACCACGCTTATACTGTCGCGTAGGTTCTGGCCTAGGGTTGCCCCAGCTCTTCTCAACAATGCCTTCACTAAGGAGAAGCTGTCTATGACCATCCGGGAGACTCTCACCTCCCCCCCACCCCACCTGCTTGACCACAAGGCTAGATGGGTGGTGACCAAGGAGGGAATCACCCGCGCTGCTTACAACTGTGCCAAAGCCCAGATGACCGCAGCTCGCGCCAGAGTCAAAAGGGCGGAAGCCAGAATCAGACATCTGGAGCAAAACTGCCAGCCTTCGCCCTCTCCCAGTTGGTTGGAAGACTGGGAAGCGGCGCAGGAAGCACTCCTCTTGGAGCTCACACTGCAGGAAGAACGGGCAGCAAACTCTACAACATCTCATTACTATGCTCAATGGGAACGCCCCACCCGCTTCTTCTTTCAGAAACATAAAGCCCGGTCAACAGCATAGGATATTACTGCACTGAATATTGGCATTACAACCACTTCGGATAAGGAGATAATCATGCAGGAACTACACCGCTTCTACTCCAGCCTCTTCTATGCCACCCAGGTGGACTCGTCGGACATCCAAGACTTCCTGTGGCAGGCTCCAGAGCCGCCCATTGACCCACGGGATGATGAGGCTCTACTGGCGCCTATTTCCATCCAGGAGGTGATGGAAACCCTTCTGAAATCCCCACGGCTTAAAGCCCCAGGCCCAGACGGAATACCCTTCAAGGTGTACCTTCTGGAACCTGCGATGATAGCCAGAACCCTCCGCGACCTCTTCGCTGCACTCTTGGTGAATGACGAGGTCCTCCCCGACTCCAGAGGCTCAATCACGACCCTCATTCACAATAAGTCAGACCGTGAGAACCTGGCGAACTGGCGCCCCATAGCGTTGATTAACACAGACCACAAGCTCTTCACGAAGCTTCTGGCCAACTGCATCACCAAATGGGTGTCACCTCGCCTCTCCCCATCCCAGCACAGTTTTATTCCGGGGAGGTCGTTATGGGACAACTATAATGACCTTCACGTGACTTTGACTGCTAACTCTCATAAGGCGAATGGCTTTGTGGCTCTCCTGGATATGGAGAAATCATATGATCGGGTGGCCTGGAAGTATATTGATGCTTCCCTGGCCCGCTTCCATCTCCCCCCCACAGCTAGGCGCTGGATATCAGCGCTCTATGACCAGCTCCACACCAGAGTCCTGGCGCCAATGGGTTTTACAGTGGCAGTACCAGTTGGACAAGGTCTCCGGTAAGGGAACCCCCTGAGCCCTATCCTTTTTAACATCACCCTTAACCCCCTCTTGGCCTCCTTACAGGACAAGCTAACAGGGATTCTGGTCCCAGGTAAAGCCCCCACCCGCACCATGGCATTTGCAGATGACACCGCCATTGCATTTGGCTGCCCTAGGGATGTTGCCCTCGCTGCTGTGACCATTGAGAGGTACACCAAGGCGTCCAACGCCATGGTCAACACCTCCAAGACAACAGTTGTACAGGTCGGCTCCCCCACCTTCCCCCACTATTTGGTATTGAACCTGTGCGCGGTACCTTCCGTCACCTGGGCGTTCTCACCAACCAACAAGGAGTTGCGCTAAAAGACAATAAGGACTTGCTCCTTGCAGCAGTTAACTCCAGGATTGCCAGCTGGAACTGGTGGCACATCACCCCCCAGGGTTGAGCTCTGATGGCCGATGTGTTCCTCCTCTCCAAAGTCTGGTTCCTAGCGCACGTCTGCCCATTCACAGATGCCTTTTATACGCGGCTCAATGTACTCCTCCGCTGTTGGATCTAGGGCTCAAACCATCCATTAATGGCCCTCTCAACCATTGCCTGACCCTTCAATGAAGGGGGCCTAGGGCTTCTGGACACGCGATCCCACGCCACCACAATCTTCCTGAAGTTCCTATGGCCGATTGTCTGCTGGGACGCGACCCCCATGCCCCAATGGGCGCCCGCCCTCCGCCAGTCAGTGTCAGCAGCTCTGTTTCTTCCTAGAGCATCTCTGACCTCATTAGGGGAGTGGCTCACAAACTACCCAGGCCATCGCCTGAAACCATCCTCATCCCCCTACTGGAACCAAGCTCTCCTTGCCCTGAAACGAGTAGGCGCGCGGATCCACCATGCCTTCCCATACAGAAGGGAAGGCCCTGGCCTCAGCCCCCGTCACCATGCAATTGTGCACAATGGAAAAGTTGTCACAACTCGCCTCAACCCTCAAGATCGTCCTCCCATCCGCCCAAGACTCCTTGAGCTCCTCCCTCCCTCCGTGAGATTCGACCTTAAGGAATTTTGGAAGGACGTCTATCACCCCATCCTGTCAGCAAAGGTGTCCAACACCTTATGGAGGGTGCTCCACTGTTCATACAGGACAGGGGACAGGACTGGCCCTACCTTCCAGCACTGAAGCTGCCCCCTCTGTGTGGAGCCTATTGACTCCCACCTCCATCGTTCTTCACCTGTCCAGGTGTCGCTGCATTTTGGCCAAAGGCCCACGAGCTCCTCCATGCTCATGTCATGGTTGGATGACTTTATAGTAGGAACTGATGCTAAAAACAAGGCTGGGTGACATGAGGCCCAGAAGGTGAAACTTCAGGCTCTTCCTGACCTGAAACACACCTTAGATCAACGCTGGGTGCAAGCCAAGCATGCCCAGGTTGATACTAATGGGGTGCAAACTGCCCAGCCTCTTATCTCGGCCCAGGCGCTAAAACGAATGATTTACATTATAAATGAAGATGGTTCAGTTCAGTTGATTAGAGAGCAAGGGTTTGAGTCCCACTCAAGTTATGAAATTTTAAGCTCGGGTAAAATACAGCTTCAATCAATTACTCAAGTGAAGGCACTTTCAGTGTATTTTACTAGAACGGATGGAAGCGTCTGTTTATTGGAGTGTCAAGGCTTGGGCGCACTTCCGCAGAACCTGAATTTCCCCGGCCCACTTTAAATATATTTTTGTGACCAACATTCCTTGTTGGTCGACTTTCTTAAAATAAACTTTACCCATTATTTTTACATTTTTCAATGGTTCCTTGGGTGAACTTGGTGGTGGACCTCTTCAGAGAGGTCTCCGACTAAGTGGGCCACTACCTATTATCACCATTTACCCAAATCCCTGGTGCTTTCTTGGGCTTTTTGGGTCCCCTCCAGACTGAGACACCCAAGTCTACTAGCACCAAGTTAACCTTGACGATGGACTCCCCTTTGGTGTCTACTCAAGTTGTGAGGTTTTTACTTACCTGGTCTCATATTTGGTGCTTTACACCCTCGCCTGGGTTACCTTTTGCTCAAGCACCATTCTAGGTGCCTCATTTCCTATTCTCTTAACAGCTAGTTCCCTAGCAACGTGGCTTCGCATCCCACATCACCTTGCTGGGAACAAGAGAGT
Source organism: Massospora cicadina (assembly GCA_022478985.1). NCBI lineage: Eukaryota > Fungi > Entomophthoromycota > Entomophthoromycetes > Entomophthorales > Entomophthoraceae > Massospora > Massospora cicadina. The sequence goes on from JAKSZP010007540.1 coordinate 17,322, forward strand.
TACAGACACTCTCTTGACATTAGTCAACCAACCTTTTTATTATATGAGAATACAAATTATCCGTGTGGGACTTCCAATATTAGTGAATTGGGTGTGCTGGCCATTTGTCACAGCCACGATGATGCTCACCACAGTTTTCTCATTAGGTTTTGTATTAATACATCTCGGCGTTATTTTTGCAACTACCAATTGGGAAGTGTCCACCCTTCCTGCTTGCACCTGGTGTTTTCAGACTTTT
>JAKSZP010007541.1:0-17513 GCA_022478985.1 Massospora cicadina
ATGAGATTATCAAACTAGATTTAGTCTTGAATTGCATGGGTTGCAAAAGTGTTTGCAACGAGAAAGAAAAGTTTTTATTATTGTGAAATTTTTTCCAATCTTTTTTAGAATTGGGATATGTGAGAGGAGTAATTACAAAATATATATAGGGGATCCTGTACCTATCTGGTTAATGCTATTTAAGCATTTTAAAGTTGCTGAGCGGGTTTTAAAAGAAATTAAGGGACTCCTTGATCATGGTATGTTAATACCCTCAGAGTATTTCTTTCCAGTAATGATAACATTAACTACTATAAAACAATTCTATTAGTAATTTTGATAATCACACAGGAAAGATGGGCGACTTCAACTAATCCCAATTAAACTGGGTGAAAGATATAGCAGGCAGTGGACAAAATGGTGCACCAATAGGCAAGAAACTCCCTGGAGGGGGATCAGGAAATGTGGCTGCCAAAAAAACCACAAATTGAGGCACTGAACAGGTTTCGGATTTCACCACAAAACATAATCAATACATGGAAATCCAATATAGCCAACCTCTATCAAAGGTAGAGCTTGGGCTCCTACTCAACCTAGGGTTTGAGTCTTCAAATCTGTTGGAGAAAGTAGGCGAGGCACAATCCTCCCTCTTCCCCTATGTGGTGCACATTACCACCCACATGATCTAACACAGCAGGATTGATTTATGCTTTGAGACCAAAGAAGATGCAGATACTGCCACAAAAGTCTGTGTCAAAGTTGCCCTCTCTGAGGGCAAACGAATTGTATGCACTATGCGCACCAGATGGAACAAAGTGAACACTTTGTTCATCTCTTTTGACTCGCTCCCTACCACCCTTCTCCGCAAGTAAATTTAGGAGAAGCTCTGATCTGGACTTACAAACTACGGATAAATTAAAGAACTCAAATCAAAGTGGTTTCACCTGATGCCAAATCTGTGCACAGGAAAGGCAATCGCCATGAACCATCCACTCCCCAAGGTGGCCGCAGACCTCACAAGAATCTCACACACAGCAGCATCTCACTGCCCAGATGGGAGGGTGTCAAAGCCATTCTGCATCACACCAGAACAACGTCGCTTATCTGCAACCACTGCACTGCATTGGGGCACAAGGAACATGCATGCCCATGAAGGAGGTCATCATGGCCCCAGACTTCTGATATGACACTATGGATGAAGATGACATAGATTTTGGCAATTTCTGACACCAACTACGCCTTCCAAGGGGAGAGGATGGGAACAACCTCCTCATTGACCCAGTAACTCCCAAAGCATGCAAAATGATGCAGAAGGCCCGCAAATGGGACACAGCCATCGCAGCATCACTTTTGGCCTCCTCCATTGACCCTGGCAAAATTCAGGAGGACATAAAGGAAATCAGCCGAGCCAACCAATCAGAACAGACTGCACAAGCTGAGGAGGACATGGAGGAAATTATCTGAGCCACTCATTCAGTGCATTATGCCCAAAATGAAAATTTTCTCAACAATGTGACTGAATCACCAAATGGTATCAATCAAGCGAACTTAGCAGAACAATATAGCTCCACTATGGCCAAAAAAGCGGGACCCAATTCTCCAAATTCGCACCTCAAAACCGCAGAAACAAATCAGCGTACTACACCTGAACACCATGAATTACAAGCGGGGAAATCTGCTGCAAATCCTAAAAACTGCAATAACTGCGAGAAATCAATACAGGGTATGGGATTGGAAGATGCCACAGAATATACTGGCCCAGAAACATGGAGCAGGGCTAGCAAAAAGGGCGTTGGGTGTGGGCTGGGCGCCCCTCCCAACCACTCCTGAGGTGCCGCGGGCACCTTAATGGCAATAGGGATACTAAACATTGCGGGAGCTAGGTCTCATGCATCCCAAGCCAAAAAGCTGGACTTCCTACAGAAACTCCCTGTAAATATCTTGGCCATCCAAGAAACCCAATGCCTACAGGAGAAAGAGGGATCCTGGTCAGCCAGGATCTCACCGTCCCTATCAATATGGACGTCAAACTGTGGGGTTGTCATCCAAAATAACAAAAAACTAAAAATCATGAAAACCTCCTCATATCTACATGGTCACTTTTTGGTTGCAATGATTGCAAACTAAGAGGACAATTTTGATAGCATGCATCTATGCACTGTTCACCGCAGCTGAGAGGAAACAATTCCTTGAAACCATCCCAACACTCACTCTCCCACCAGATGCCGTCCTATTGGGCGACTTCAATTGTTGGATAACCCCAACATGGACCAATGTCCTAACCACAGAGGATACCCACTAGGGCACATTAACTTCTGTACAATGAAGGCATCCCTTGACCTACATGATACCCTCCCTCTGGGTCACCACTCCTTCCCGCATGATCCGCCCCAACATACATGAGGATTTGCTCATCTCAATGAACCGCATTAACTACATCCTTGCACCAAAACCAACCACTCAAACATCTTCAACTTTGCAACAAAAAATATCAATTTCTAAATTTCTAAATTTATTGCGAGGAAGGTTGACCATGGGACAGACACTTCCGAATTTGACACAAAAGAGACAATACTTAGTAACAGGGAAGGCACCCCAGAGAAGCGATGCTATCTCTTGTTGCCAGCGGGAACGCTATTCATGGGGAGGGGGAGGGAACGTGTGAAGGGGCCGTAGTCACAATTGAACACGTGTGGAAAAAAGGGTCTGATTTGATGAACCAAACTGGGAACCAGGAGGAGACCAGCTGTTGGCGATGCGGTGGGAGGTATCCAAACATACATGCCTGAAAGTGGTCCACCAAATGAGACCGGAATCTGTGGACAGCTTCTGGGAGGGTGGGGGTGGAGCCTGTGATGGCATCCAAGACAATCGTGTGGATAGTCCACATGGCGATTGCAACCACCAGAGCATGGAGGGAGGGTGGAAGGGGGGAGGCCATTGATAAAGCAAACATATCTCTTTACAGACTGAAGGGATGTGTTTGATCCTGGCCCAGCAGACGTTGAACTTCGCGCCATATCACTTTAGAGGCAGGACACTTCTCCAGGCGGCGGAACAGCGTTCCATACTGGCCACACACGACGCAGGATGAGTGCAAAGCATTAGAGCGCTCAGCCGTATGGTACACCCGCCTCAGGCAGAGCCACACATGGGAACGGATTTGAGGCTGCAACAGAAGTTGGTGTGCATATTTACAGATAGTCTTTTGGGTCTCAATGGAGTAAGGGATGTCCATCATGTCCAGGTATTCCACCCTGGATAGGACGTGGGGCCGTGTGGGGATCACTCCATCTTGGATAGGTAGCCCCTGTACCTCTTGTGTGAACTGAGGAGAGGAGCGGCCTCTCTGGGCTGTGTGTCCTCTAATAAAAATTCTTCACTCAGCGCTCCACATGGAGAGGAGGATTCGTTTGTAGTGGGTTTTAGTCCCGTGAGGACCTATGGCCGATGGGTGTGATGCCAGGTAATTCATCGGGGAGTGAGGGTTCGATGGATTGTTAAGGCCCAAGGCATGGGAGAAGTTGGAGTGGGCCGCGCGGGAACAGTGTTGGGAGGGGAGCGTAGGGGCGGTGATAGCCGCAATCCAGGTGCCCAGGATCTTGGCAGCATGGGCTTTGAAATCAAGCAGGCCCATGCCTCCATGATGATTAGGGCCAAATATGACCTCTAGCCATACTGGTGGTGGGCGGCCTGACCAAAGCCATCCTTGCAGCAGGGCATACAAGGATTTGAAAAAGCTTGGGGAGAAGGGGATGGCGTGGGCTCCAAACCAGACTTTGGAAAGGAGCATAGAGTTGGCTAAAACAACCCTGCCAGTAAGGGAAGTAGGGTGGGCTCTGAGGGAGGCGATGAGCTTCGTCACGTTGTCTAGAATATGACTCTCCATTACTGCTGATGCATACCCACCTGCCTCCACCCACACGCCAAGATGGCGGACAGGCCCTATGGTAGGGCGTGGCATGAAGGGGAGCACCAGTGGGGTGGTGTGGGGTGAGCTGGGAGGGCGAGCACGTGTGCGAGCAGATGGGCCGGGCTGGGCACTGGTCGCTGGGGCCCATCAGGTTTGATATCGACCAAGGAGGATGATTTCAGTTTTGGAAGCATTCAGTGAAGCATTAATTACCCGGGAATACTCCTGGATGAGAGCTATAAGTGCGCGTGCATCTTTATTATTAGACTCCCCAACCACACAGTCATCTGCAAACGCCATCATATTGACTGGGGCTTGGCCTGGCACATGGACCCCAGTGAGTTGGGTATTCACATTTCGAAGTAGTGGGTCAAGGCTGAAGTTGTATAAGAGTGGGCTAAGGGGGTCCCCTTGTTGTAAGCCCCTTTGAGAACGGACTACTTCCGTTAGGAAGCCAGGGCCACGTACTGCCATTGTTGCAGATTCTGTGAGCAGCATCACCCAGTTGATGAAGCGAGGGGGTAAGCTGAATTGATGGAGGCAGGCTTGAGGTATTCCCAGTTTACTCTATCATAGGCCTTCTGTTGGTCCAAGAATACAAGTGCCCCAGAGGCTGTGGACTGGCATGCGTTAGCCACAGAGTGCACATTGTCCCAAATTGACTTTCTGGGTATGAAACCGAATTGTTCTGGGGAGATGGTGGCAGATGCTACAATTCCTAAATGGTTAACCATGATTTTTGTTAAAATTTTTGTATCCGTGTTAGTTAAAGAAATGGGGCGCCAGTTGGCTAAGTCTATCTTGTCCCCTTTCTTGAAGAGTGTGACGGTGAAGGCCTCTTTTCCTCCTGGTAGGAGGCGCGTTTTCATAAGGCTCTGGTTAAGTGAGGCAAGCAGTAGTGGGGATATATATTTGATGTACTTTGTATAGAGTTTATATGGAATGCCATATGGGCCTGGGCATTTCCGGTTTGGTGCACCGCGGATGGCTGTCCATAATTCATTCAGAGTAATCAAATACATTATTTCCAGGTATCAGGAAATGGTGCAGATGTGGGTTCAGTCAATAAATTCCGCCACTTTGGCCAGCTGAATTGGATCAGATTGGTATAACTCGGAGTAATACTTTTTTGTTTTGATTGCCACTTTGGCTGGCGTATCCGCAATGGAATCATCTGATCTATGCACCTGTGTGAAGGCCACGCTCTGGCGTGGTGCGAAAATTCCTTAAAAAATATGCGGTGCACTGTCGCCCTCTGTAATGCGTTTGGCCCTGTACTGAACACAAACCAGATGTTTGTGTTGCCTTTCAAGCGCGTTGAAGTGGGTGGTTGCCTCTGCCCACTTCCGGCCCCATGCAGGGCTGTATCCTGTGGCTGGGATGTTGGACTCCAGGTGTGCCAACTCTTCCAGAGCGCGTGAGATGATGGCCGATGTGGCTTATGAGCGTTGGGAGGAGAGGTGGCGAGAGTGGTGGATGGTATCCTCTTTGAAGGCTGCCCATGTGGAGATGAGGTCCACACAAAACGGTGTAACAAACTCTTTTGCCAAAGTTGCTGATTCCACCCAAGTGGAAAATCCTGGTGACGCAAGTTTGGGAGGGCAGAGTTTGCACCAATGTGGGGCCTTAGCCACTGTGACAGGTAGGTGGTAGGTTATTGAGACCAGCCGGTGGTCAGATAATTTTGATTTTTGTTGTTTGAGAGTGGGAAATGTGAGGTTGGAATTTCGCTGGCATAAGGATAAGGTCTATGCGGGTCATGGACCTTAATTGGACGATGTGGACGTGGGGTTGCATCATGTTTCTGAGCAATGGGGCTTGTCGCAGCAGCGCATCCATTAACCCAAGGGTGGCCTTTAGAACGCGAGGTTCTATGTGACCCTGGGGGGCGTGGGAGGAGGAAGGCCAATGGTCCATTGGTGTGTTTAGCCATCAGTTCATGTCGCCAACTACAAAAGGGTCTGGGGGTAATGGGAGGGATTTGACCAACAAGAAAAAGTCCCAACGTTCTTATGCACAGGTTGGGGCATAGATGTTGACGATGGCATGTGCCACGTTGGCTCATGAGAAAGTGACAACGAGGACTCAGCCATTGAGGAAGAATTCCGATGTTAAAAATTTGAAGAAATTGTTTTTCCAAACTAGCACCCCACAGTGCTCTGTCCAAAAGGATAGGGATGGGAGGAGCATGGTTTTCCAAGCATCCTCAGAACCTCGCAGACAGTGGGACTCCTGGATGGCCAGGATATCCACGGGTAAATATTATTATAAAAAAACTCAGTTTCCTAGCCCGGGATGGCGAGGCCTTGAGTCTGGCAATATTCAACATCCCTAAAGTGAAGGTTTCCCCCATTGCACCTTAGGTGCGAGGGGGTGGGCACCCGGGCCCACTAGCCTCCTCTAGATCCCCATGGGCCTTCATGGCAGCGCGGGTGTTTGCAGCAACGCTATTGGTAGTTTTGTTGATCTTAGCAGAAAGGTTCGCGTTGTTTTTTGCCTTCACTTTTTGTTTCCCCGACGTCAAATGAATTTTTTGCAGTGCAGATGAGTTTGGTGCACCAATGATTGGGTCAAAAAAAAATTTCAGGTAGGTTGGACCCCAAGTCAGTTTCAACTGGAGCTTGGTTGCAAAGATTGGGTGAGATTGAGTCACCCATTGGATTCTCAGATTGGGTGACCCAATCAGCATGGGCTTTTCAATCTGATTGGTTGAGGTATTCCTGAGTTGCTTCTGCTGTGAAGGTTTCGATGTCCTCCTAGCATTAGGAGTGTGGTATAGCAGTGGTGACTTTGGCTGCTTCCTTGGCCGCAGCCCTGCGGGCCTGCTTGGCCTTCTTTCACTCTTGCGGGGAAATAGGCTTTACCAGTAGGTAGCAGCCTTGTTACTCCCCACGGGAAAGCCTCTTTGGTGCTTGCGGTTGGTTCATAGTGCGCCTCTCCACTGGCCATGGCTGCCGAGGGGTGCTCTTGGAATGTGATGCCCTCCTTGGTGGGGCACGCATGTGCCTTATGGCCAAACGCATCACAGTGGGTGCAGATGGGGGCGCGCTGTCCACGATTACCCAGAAAGGGTGGGTGGTATGCCCTTCAATATTGATATATGTGGAGTGCGGGATCTGGGTTAGGTCCTTCACGATCTCCTCAGTTGGGGTCAGAACTGCAATGGCTTTGCTGAAGCACAGGTGTGGCATCAGCGTGAAGCATTGCATTTCGAAAGATTGTATTTTGCCATAAATGGTGAGACCATCTTTCAGGTGCTGCTTCAAAATGGCACGTTTTACCATAGTAGGCAAAAAGTCAAATATGAGGAAACTTTGGTTGGATTTTGTCCATCTGGTGCATTTGGTTTCGATGACCCAATGCCCTTTGGGGAGGTTGATCACTACGCGCAATGCAGCAGCTTCATCTTCTGCCTCCTTGTTTTCAAAACTGAGGTCCAGCCAACCACGTGACATAGAGTGAGGTGCGACGTACACTGCAGTTGGGAAAAAAGTGTGCACATCCCCACAAAATTTTTCCCATAGAGCTGTTTGTTGGATGTCCAGAAACACATGGACTCCATATTCCACCAATGAAAGTGGTTGGGAGTGCGGCGTGTTGATGTACTGGTTGCATCGTGCTTGCCAAGTGAGGATTTCTGGGGAAATAGTGACCGCCAGTTTTTTTTATATTTTTTTCTATTCCGCCAGTTTCTCCAGGGCGTTTTCAAACGTTTAAGGCCGCGGGCCTACCACCTGCTCCTTTTACCTTACTTGCCCAACTGCTCCCTGACATGGGCGCAGACTAATCTTCTCTGTGAGATTATCAAACTAGAATCAGACTTGAATTGAATAAGTTGCAAAAGTGATTGCAAAGAGAGAGCAAAAAAAAATATCAATTTCTCTGACCACTGACTCGTTTTGGTGCAGCTCCTGCCAAGCTGAACTCCCACACAGGCGTTGACCTGGAGGAAGCTACACCTGGGAAACATAAAATTGTTAAAAATATCTGACTGGGTCAAACATGAGGCCACAAAACCAGAATTTACAACCCCGCTCATATCAGATCCCATCAAAACCTGAGCAAATTTCAAAACTGAACTAATGAATAAAATTTGTCACCTCGCCTCACATATGTACACTGCTGACACAGCCACAATCAGGTGCACCCTAGCAGAACTGGACCACCTCGAGCTCAACCCCAAAGTCTGGCTACAGCCCCAACTGGGTGCACAAATGGGCGGAAATATCCGCCCACCTAAACGCCTTCATCTTTGAACACCAGCACAGAATCAAAGTATTGAGAAAAATTAAGTTCATAAAAGAAGGTAAAACCTCCTCAACGTACTTCTTCCACCAATTCCACTCCAGTGGCAACCAGATACATGCACACAGGACCACAAAGATGACGGCATCGTGGCATCTGACCCAGCGGAGGCCAAGGAGAAAGTACACCATTACTACACTGAATTATATTTCGCCACCCCAACTGACCTTAAAAAGTTAAAGATTTATATACACCGCCGGAATACAAAGTGCATCACCAAACTAAAACCTTCTGAACCTAATAGCTCAGGAGGAGCTCAGGACACAGTCCACGGTGCACCACTTAGGAAATGCCCAGGGCCTGATGGGATACCCTACGAATTTTACAAAAAATACTTCAAGCAAATCGCCCCATCCTCGTAGCATCAATGAACCAGTGCCTGTTGGAGACACGCCTCCTGTCTTGTGGCCAGAACTCCTATGTCATAACCCTGTTTAAAAAGGGTGATAAACTGTACCTGGCCAACAGACGCCCAATTGCACTTTCTAAATCTGATACAAAACTCACAAAAATTTTAGCAACCAGATTAGACACAATAGCCTCCAAAAGCCTGTCACCCAATCAGTTTGGTTCATACCTGGTATTTCAATCTGGACCAATATAAACTTCGTCGCCAACATATGTCAGTCCAAAGAAACTGGATCCCTGGTATTCCTAGACCAAGAGAAGGCATACGACCGCGTTAGCTGGCTGTACCTGAAGGAATGCCTGAGCGCCTTCAAACTCCCACCCAGATTCATAAACTGGGTGATGCTCCTTTTAGAATCAGCAACCATGGCTGTATGTGGCCCTGGCTTTCTAACTAACAAGATCACATCACGCAGAGGGCTCAAACAAGAGAACCGCTCAGCCCACTGATGTATAACTTCAGCTTTGATCCACTCCTTTTTATCGCTGACTCTTGACTCATGGGCATAACCACACAAGGTCAGTTAACAGTCAGGACAATAGACTTTGCGGATGACTGCATAACTGGTATAGCTAACAATAATGATGCCCGCCATCTGGAACGCACACTAGAAAAATATTCCATTGTGAGCAACGCGTCACTCAACAAAAAGAAAACGTAAATAATCCTCTTAGGCAAGTACACTAACAATTAGGCTACAACACCCGAACCTCTCAGCCCTTCACAAAGGAAAACCCCTCTCATCCTTCCCTTCACATCACCATCTACAGCCAACCTTGTTCGCCACCTTGGGATATGGCTGGAAACAGGGGGGTATGCCAATGAGACAATTGAGAAAATCTACTACAGCGGGTTTCCAACCACGTCGCCTCCCTCAAGGGAAGATCCCCAGGACTAATGGGTCGAGTAACAGTTGCCAACTCACTTATCCTCCTGATGCTAGGGTTCCCTGCACACGCAATCTCCTTCTCACCTACATTCATATCCTCAATCCGAGCACTTATCTAGGAATGGCTGTGGCCTGGGACCCAGCCACCTTTACAGGTGAAAACACTCTATGGCCCATTCCCTTGCGGAGGCATGGTCCTAATAGACTTTGAGGTCCACGCCAACGGTATACTGGGTACCTAGACAAACTGAAGTCTAGCCCCAGACCTCCCGCAACAACACTGGTCTAGAGCGACAAGGGCAAACTTTGCACAGGCGCTCAAACTAACCAACACACACAACCCGTCCAGCCTGCTCACATACCTTGAAGACCACCCCAACGCAGCGGGACTCATGTAACTCCCCTACAATACAAACGCCTCATCCACACCATTTTGCACATGGGGTAGTCTGTCACACTCACAGTCATGAGTCAGGGAAGGCCCAGAGCCCACTTTACACAAGGAATCCAGATGACCACCCCCAGATGGACACACATGATAAGGCCCCATTCATTTCAAGAATCGACCACCTAAATTCTTTAGACATCCCATATGATCTCACAACACAGAAGACAATATGGAGGATAACACATCATTAGCTCCTCCAACCATGGGTAAGAGCTAACACCAGGCGTTGCCTTAGAAGAATTTACAGAACAGCAGATTGCTCCAACTCTCTTCATGCAGAGTGCGCAGTGTGTGGAGGGGATGGCACCCTGCACCATCGCCTTGAGGCATGTCCCCCATCTAAAGCCATATGGCGGGAAGTTGCGCGTTTGTTAATAGCACACAACGACCAGGAACTGTCAATCTCCAGAAGCCTCCTTGAAATCCAACTTAAAATCCCCAATACCACCCATACTCTGCTCCCTTATAGTCACCATGCAATGTGGACAGTCCACACCATAGCACTGGATACTTTTAAGGGAACTATATCCACCATCCATGGGACAATCAGCAGATTTCACCTACACTTACTGGAACACTTCCAAGCCTGGCTATATGGATACATGAGGCTGAGGCAACAACAACTTGTTAAATCATGGTTCCCAATCTGGTTTCTGCATATATACCCTTTCCTCCACACCTGCTCAATAATAGGGGACCTTTTTCAGAGTAGCGCACTCAACCCCCTATACCTGGAGGTACCAGCTGGCAACAGGGGTAGCTCATCTACTCTGAAGTGCCTAATTTGGTTACACTTCACCTCCTCCTATCCCATTAAATAAATCAGTACTGTCCGTCCCCTGGTCGGCTTACCTCAATTACATAAATAAATAAATAAGTGTGCCAAAAAAGTTAAGTTGACTTGGTGAGAAGTTAGAAATAATAGCTATAACCGCATAATCCAAGCATGATGAGTAGAGGATCAGCTGTCTCCCAGTGCAAGAGATGAAGAGGAGGGTAAGTCCACTTTGTATAATTCAATCAAAGCTGAATTTTGGTGGAAAACAAATGCCCTAAATAAAACTGTCCAATAAAAAGTTATTTTTAATATTTTTTTATAATGGGAGTTACAGATAAGCGTGGTGAGTTTCACCTATCACCATTCTATGAGAGGAGGAATATTTAAAAGCCTCCTAAAAGGCATCTGACTGGGAGGTGCACATAAAGTGGCCTAAAACAGCCATCTTAGAAAGATACTTATAAAATTGACATTATGAAGTCATTGATATGCATGGTTAACAGCATAACAAAATCAGGTGTTATGCTTGTCATGTGTGTTTAGCTCCAAAATAGAATGCAAATTGAGACAATTTTATAAGTTCAGCGCCCAGGTGGAAAGACCTCTCCAATGAAATCAGCCGCATGACAAAGGTCGTGAGCCTTAACAGAGGAATCAGTGCTAAGTGCTTTGAGAACTTGACCAAACTAACAACTAAGTTTGTCCTCAGACTCTGGCACTTCTTGGCCACAATGAGGGTTATCTGAGGCCTGAAGAACTAACAAGTATCACCATGGTATCAGGAATTGGCTGAGCACACACAGAAACTTTGTCAATATTTCCCCATCTTTATAAAAGTCATGCAGAGAAAAATTTGGATCTTTAGTATTAATAATATGACTGAAAGGTTCCACTTATAACCAAAGAGGAACGCATGCAAAAAATATACCCTGTAGATCTAACAGTGATTTTCCTGGCCCAATTAATCCCCTCTTTATAATAGTATTAGGTCAAGTAGAAGTGATAACAGTCGGCGCAAAGATCAGCTGGTTAAGTTCAGGTTCTTTCATGAAACCTAGTGCTAGTTGTATTCTTAAATTATGAGGTAAATGTGAAAACTGGCGACGCTCTTCTGGATAAAATTCCCTACATGATGGCAATAGGCGAAGGATGAACTATTGACAGACATTGAGGAGAGAATTGGGAAGCTCTTGGTTTATATTCCAGTCAAGTGAGGCAATTTTTATATCTTAGTGGTTGACTTAAAATAGTAAACCCTTTGAGAAATTAGCAATTCTAATAAATTCCTCATTGATGGATCACTTAATTCTTCCCAGTTTATTAGAATAATCTGATATTAGTTCACCATGAACCGCCTAGACTTGTTCGCCTTCTTCTTGATTATCAGTGTTAATTATATCTATAATGAATAATAGTTTATTCCCAATTAAAGGCCACTTGGGTGAAAATTGGTCTCATGGCATTAACTTATTTGCACCTCCTAAATAAATGTACTGATACTAATGCACAAGGCAGAACTTTGGGTTTGATTTATAAGATTGATTTAACAACGCACTTAAACATGGATAGCCCAAATATGGCATATCTAGTGCTATGAGAAGCCTGCTGACTTCCTGATTTGAGGTACAACATGTTGCATATTCGTTTATCTTTTTATTCCCATCTTTTGTTATATAAGTTATGAAGTAGCTCTAGTTGAGCAGGTTTTGGAGCGATTGTACATTAATTAAATGTCAATATAACATCCAAATTCCTCCCAATTATGAGAGTAAAATTGCCATCAATTAGGCTTATATGATCGTTATTTTAGTCAAATCATGGGCTAAATTGACTTGAGGATTTATTCATAATTATTGTCATGACCAGTAGAAGAATTGCTAATATGAATGGCCACATTTAATAGATGAGTATAGCCAGGAGATCCTTGAGTGTATATATAATACTGGCGCATGGCCAATTAATTAAAACATCATTTAGCTATTGGTCAATAATAATTACTGTGTTATAGTTTATCAAGTATTATTTGCCATCTAGTATTTGCCTGCTTTTCTTACCTGCTATCTATATCTTTATAAGATAGATAGTGTATGAAAATACTACCTGAAGAGAAGTACTCAGTTTATACCTGCCAGGAAAGTATTTAAATTATGTCAGGATTTTTGCCACATTACCCAGCTTCATTAATTATGATTGATCTGCTGGTCCACTATGGGATTCATCACGCAAGTGGATGTTGGAGTTATCAATTTTATATATGAAAAACTATTGTTTAAAGATATTATCAGTGAATATTAATTGATCCACCAGATTACAATCTACCAGATTGATGAGTGGTTTGTCAGAGATGATACTCGACAATAAAAAAGTGAATAGGGTGTCAGTTTCATTTTCAATAACTCAATTGACTTATAGGATTCAATTGGGTCTTGTTGCCAATTGAATAAGGGTTTATGAGTTGCTGGAGAGGAATGACAAGTATGATAGAGCAACTTTTTTAGTTAATTTTATCTGTATTGCAATCTGCTGTTTATGGGTAAGAGTCCCATTACCTAAGCTGGTTGTTACAAATAAGGGTAAAACAATAGGAGTTGAATGAAGACATTGTAACACTTTCCTTGATTAACCCAGAAGAGGTCGTGGTCTTTTAGTGGAGAGTACCTAGTTAATTTGATGAAAAAGATCATAATTTTGCGTGCTTCTGGAGGGTTAATTTATTGGCGATGCCTGTTATTTCCAATTAAGGCACCAACCAAAGAGTTGTTCGCCGAATTCCCTATAAATTCCCCTTAATTTTTTATAAGATAGTAGATCAAGATCTGATTAAAATATAAAAAAACAATTTGGTTTTATAATTTAGACTGTTTGCTTTTTTAATTAAAAGTTGGAAGAACAAGAAGATCCTTTGTCTATATTATTGTTAGTCTCCCCAGACTCTGTGTAATGAGAAGGAAGAAGAACATCTGAACTTAATTTAGATTAAGTTCTACCAGACAAAATAGGGAAGAAGTCCCTACATTTCCAGACGAAGTCAATATTTTGACAAGCACTAGGTTGGCGTTGGCCTTTATTACTATCTTGGCTATCAGCTTACTAGAATAATAGCCTTCAAATTACTTTAGTCCATTATAGCCTATTATTAACAACAAGTTAAACAATGCATATACAAGGAACCTGTTTGGGTAAACAAGGGAGCTGAATCTAATATTATCCAGAAAGAGGAAACAAATCCCAAACTTTATTATTTGGTGCTCAATTGAGCCACAAGCTCTAAAGTTTTTTAAAATATTATATATGAGTATTTCCTATTTTTGGTGATAAAGACAAAAGTTCTCATATTTGTGATAGCCAGTAGACCTAAGAACGGTGAACATACCAGAGTTACTTGGTTCTTTATTGAGGATTATCAGAGTATCTACTTCCCATTTTCAAGAGGAAATTTCTCTATAAAGTGAGTATATATCCTTTTTTAGTACTAGTGGTGCCCAACCCAAAAGGGGGAGCCGCCACACATCTTTATTCGCAAATGGGCCAAACAAAGGGAATATCATAAATTAAAAAATTTGATATAGCCCCTAGCTTGTCAGCCTAGGAAGCCATATCAGATGGCGAGGAGGCTTTGGGGAAACTTTTGTCTGGCGCCCGCTTTAGCGGAGGACCATGGCGGACAGCATTGTGGTGGGAGCATCAGCGACATGGGGCATAAGGAGGTATAGTTGGGGGTTTCTTTGTTAATGAGGCTGGCGGTGTCCATCGCCTTAACGTATTGAGCACGTTGATTCTCAGCAAAAACGATGAGAGCTGGCACACAAGTAAATGTTTTGATGCGCCAGCGGGTTTCAGAATAATTGGGGTCAAAGTGAGTATATATCCTCAATTACCCTTATTAAGACATTTAGATTGCACCATCAGCTAAAACTTAACACCTAGGCTTGATAGAAACATCCCTTTTTGGATAACTTCATTGTCTTAAAAACCTTGACAGCATCAGATAGCTCCTGTTACTCAGTAAGATTGTGTGGCATGTGGTTCCTGTCGCCCATATTCCCTTTTCCTGTGTTTTTTTTAAACTACTCTTAGACAAGGAGTGTATCACCCCTAATATTTAAAAGGAAGTCTCATAAAGATGGCTAGGAGGGCACCCAAGATTACCTTCAGATCCACTGCCTTATGTTGACCTTACCATAATAGGCCTTCCAGTGTCTTATCCAAGTGGTTGCAACCAAATTAGCCTTTCTTCAGTTTTAATTTCTCTAGAGGCTTTTTTCAGCCCCAAGAGTGTCTGAATCCTTCACTCAAGTATTTTAGCTCGTTTATTTCTTTATCTTTAGGGCAACCTCTAAATAAACTTTATCTTAAAGTTCTCTAAGAGAAAGCTATTAGCTTACACTTGAAGCTCTTTAAATTTCTATATACAGTGCCACATAAAAACATAGGTCCTCTCTGTCAATCTGGGCTGATCCTAGGAATATTTCTATCTGTGCATCCCTTTTAAATTTCATCTAAACAAAAAACATTTTCTGTATATCTTACTTAGTGGTAAATTCCTTGTGTCTGAGAGGAAATTTTTGTTCACCTCTGAAAACCCCTCATTAATGAGCTCCTCAACCACAACACATGTAGGACTTCTTCTTCCGCTCCTCTTAATGCACAAACCTCGTCATCTTAAGTATGACCAATAAAATGTACCTAATTTTGAGCCAGTTGGTGGTAAGGGCTAAAGCTCTCAAATTAGATGGGGTTCACTCTATTATATTTATGTATTACTGTACTCATTGGAAACACCCTTGCTTTTGCTTACATAAACAATATGCTAATAAGTCCCTTACTATAACCCTAGATCATTATTGCTTTTTAGCTCTAAATCCTTTTATGTTACCATAGTCTCTTCCAATGCAGCAGACCCCAAAAACCCCGCTCAAAGCCAATAAAACTATTTGCATATGACTCAATGATCCAAAATCTACCTCTCCTATTTAATAACAAATTAATATGCTAGAAGAATGCCGCAGTATGACTATATCACTAATGAACTTAGATTCCAGTTTATCCTTCCTTTTGGGTGTTACTTGGAGCAATGCATCACTAACTCTTTCTTCCGACCAAGCCACTAGATGTCTAGTCCTGTTAGAAGCCACAATCAACAAAATCTATATTGTGCGTGTACATCCCTTGATAGTTTACCTGAATCTTATTTGACATCCCTGGTGAAGTAGGCTATCACTATGATCTCATCTCTCTCTTATGAGACTATTTAACCTTCTTCTGTATACTTATTGCTCTTAAATACGTCTATTTATTCCTTTAATAGTCAATAGCTGTAGTTCTGATAGATACTGTAACATCATATTATTCATCATCTTGGAGTCATAGAAACTCTGGTATATTATGTCCTCAGGTTGCCCTGAATGAGGAAGCGCTTCCCAGGACATTTCTTTGTATGAAATTCAAACACCCGTTTCCTTTGCTGGTGGTGATGGTGTTTTCGCTGAAGTTTTTGGCAGTTAAACATATTAATACCCATTATATTAGGTTAATTGCTTTATAAACCATTCCAAAGATCCAGCTGTTAGAATAGATTTAGCTATCTAAAGTATCTGACATTACCACTATTACTCTCCTATGATTGAAAAGCACTCTGGACCTTCCACGCCAAATGGTGACCCAATTCATATGTAGTATGATTTTTGATTTCATACGCCCTCACACCATTGGAGTCACAAGAATGCAAATCTTACGCAGGTTTTTTTGATGCCTCTAAGGACTCAGGACTCTTTCTCCATGTGAATTTTAACTTTGAGCTCAAGTTAACTGTGAAACTAGTGAGGATCTAATCACTCATCTACCCTCTATCCTTAGAAGAGAATTATGCCTTGAGTACTTAAATTTCAGATATGTTAGATAAGTTCCAGTATTTCTAAATTATTCCTTGGTATGTTATAAGTCCAGGGGAACGTCCAATTTGCATGTATTGGGCAATTTTCTCATTTCTGAATAAGAAGGGTCCAAAGAGGGCGGATGTACCCTCATCACCAAGGGCGACCTCGCCCATGTGGTAGACAAGCGCTGGGTAACAACACTCCCTCTAAAGATTCCTTCCCTGGTACCCACACTCACCTCTACCAAACTTGTCTGACAAATTGAGGAAATACGTGCCAAGATTACCAAATTAAAGACAAAAGGTTAAAGCCAATGGGAATAAAGCCCAATAATCAGAAAGCTAATAGTCAAGAAGGGAAAAGTATCAAATTATTGGCCAGAATCACCAACTATTTCAATTCAGCTAGCATTATGTTCACTGATGCTAAACACCCCTCAAAATTGTTGTGGATGATCCCTGATGAGTAGGTAATACCTTTGGGGACTATTGCAGATAATTCGAAACCCCTATCTAATGGATCAGGATTTTCACCCCCCCACATAACTAATTTGGTTAAACAAATTCCCCAGCGACCAGGCGTGGGTGGGTTGGGCATCCCAAACCCGTTTCCAACCAATTGAGACCGCCCTATGTGGGGTGGCTCTGTGGAAAACCCCATTGCTCGTTGGGCTAGACGCTGTTGTGCCAACTGACAAAAATGCAGTTGAGCCTCAGTTCAGGTGTTTGTGGCCAAACTGATGGCGACTTGGCCTGCCACCAAATCCTTTGTGGTCAGTTCTATTTAGAAAGTTTTTTCCTTTTCCCATGAAAAACCACCAGATTAGGTTGAATTTTAGGACCCTGATCCCTGCTTGGACCCACTACCAAATTAAATACTATTTAATCAGCTGTGTTGCACTGAAATGTTGGTAGAT
>JAKSZP010007542.1:0-17469 GCA_022478985.1 Massospora cicadina
TCAGTTGGGTTTTGAACCCTGTTCTAAAACTAAGCAAAACCTAACCATCCACCTTAATTTGGTAGATAATTCGTTTTAACGCCTGGGCTTCCATCAGGGACTGGGCGTTTGGCACCACTGGTCCCAACCTGGGCATATTTTGCCCGGACCCAGCGTTGTTCCAGGGTGTTCTTCAGGTCAGGAAGGGCCTGCAACCTCACCTTCTGGGCCTCCAGACGCCCAGCCTTGTCTTTAGTTAACCCCCACTATTATGCCGTGTTCACATGACAAAGTGGGTATGGGTCATGATCTGTAATGTTGTTGAGGCGACTGTAATCCACATAGGGGCTTAAGGAAACCATCAGCCTTTTTGGCAAAGACAATGGGTGAGGCAACCGGGGTTGTGTCCTTGAGTAACTAACCCTCTATGAGAATTTTGTCTAACCATGCTCAAGGGTAGCATCCTCTTCTGCTGTATGCAGGTACAGTGGGCATTATATATTCACCATGGGCACCGTTGTAAGTCTGGGGGAGTGCCCCCTCCACTTGGACGGGTGCCATTCCTGTTCCCACCAAAAAGGGTAAGAAGCCATATGCCCCTCTCAACTCCCAGGGCGACCTTGTCCATGTGGTGGATGAGCAATGGGTAACAGCTTACCCTTTAAGGATCCCAGCACCCATCCCAGAATTAAATTTAGATGGATTGAAGCAGCGAATCAAAGGGTTTTGTGCTGAGCTAATGGAAAGTTGGTATGCACTTGGGATAAAAGGTTCAAACAAAGTTGAGGGCAACAATCCTCCAGCTTAATGCCCAAGAGCCTCAAACCCTTGGCAACAAAGCCCGAGGGTCATGTACTTTTGGAAAATAAAGCATCTAGTGTTGAAGCTTTGACAAAGCTCACCAATGGCGCCAGTCCATTGGGAAATGTTGCCAACATTTTGAAACCCTCCCCATCATAATCTAAATCTTTGTCCAATATCTCTCACTTGGCCAAACGGACGCTAGAGCAATCAGGTGTGGGAAGGTTGGGTGCCTAAAAACCCATTCCTGACCTCTTGGGACCGCCCCTATAAGGAGTGTCCTTTATTTTTTCTGCCGCCCTTTGGGAGATATTGTATTACTCCAGTAATTGGAACTACAGGAAATCTGCAATTTGGACATCCATGGACAAACTGACAGAGACTTGGACCGCTGCCATTAATTTCAAAGTTGGTTTAAAATAATTCATTTTTCTCCACTAGCTCAAAGTTTTCCGGGTTAGGTCAAATATTGTGGGCCCTAATTCTGCATTTTCCCAAGCTATTCCCCAAATCAATTATCTATTTAAGCAGTCATAATAAACTGAGGAAATTGACAGCTGATTTACTCATTTTAGATTCAATAAAAAAATTTCCTGCACTTCAAATTATTTGATTAAGTTAAATTTTTTTTTGCTGAATTCCAACAACATTTCCAATGTGGTTTCACAAGACTTATACCAACTTGGCAATCCCACATAAAGTTAGTAACTTTGGTTCCTATCGCAGTCAATTGGGCCTATTGTGCTAAGAAGTCTGTAAAACTCTACCCAATCGTGGATACCATCTTCCAGCAAGATTTAGGTACTTTGTGGGCCCAATTGTCTACACTTCAAGTAAGGATCCGCCCCCTTGCAATGTTGTCATACCCAGTTCTCCTATGGGGAGCTTAAACAACCTAATCCAATTGCGCAACTCCCTACACCCAGGCCCATCAGGTCTGGAGCCACAACAGCCTGGTTTCTCACTGAGTTTCTTTTATGCTCATAGCACATTGGCACTCAATTGTTACCTATCTTTCTGATCATTATAACGTCATTCAAACGGCAATGCCACTGGCATTCTGGCTCACTTTCATGGGTGCTTTTGCATTCTGCTGTCAGGCCAGTCTAAACTTTATCTGCCATTTTACTGACAACTGTCACCTAAAACTTTAGATTAAACTCAGTATAGAGGGGAATGTGGCTGGCCTTTTTGGTATTGAAAATTCTCTGGTAGGCCATCAATGCAGTGGGAAAGCTGACTGGAGGCTTATAGAAGAGACAAAGATTGTAATGGACCCTCAGCTCTGAGCTTTAGTGTCAGTTTCAAGCAATGGAAACTTGCTCTTCACCTGGGTGTTGGCAAAAGACAGCGTGTTTAATCCAGGTGGATTCTTACATGCTGATGACACTAATACACACCAAAATTACTGGGAACATTAGAACAGCACACAGAAAAACAATCACAGAAACTAAACTGGTGAACAAAAAAAAACACAGGACGTTGAACCTTGAAAAATGACTTGGAGTCTGACAATGCGACCATCACCTCTGGGCCCAGGTCCAAGTCTAATGAGCTGTTGGGCCAATTTCAAAAGTATGAAGTCTGCGCTGCTCACGTGTCAACCAAAGCCTTAAAGGACACCTGGTGTCCCCAAATCCTAATTTCCGTTGGTAATAAAAAGTAGGAGTAATTTTGTGTATTAGCAACTGAGAATGACTCTGCTGACAATGTGAAAATTGTAAGCAAATTAGGGTGGGAACTGTTCTGGAGGGAATGAATTCGTTTTGGGTGAAAGTTTGGTCTACATCCTCCCCAGGATGGTCATCTACCAACTGAGGGACAGGTAGATCCACAACTTGAGGGTGGGCTGGGATGGAGGCGGAGGTCAACATGGTTTTTTGGTCAAGGAGAAATTCTTTCACTGCCACTCGGGAGCTACATACAAAACCAATGCTTGGCCAGACAAACAACAGAAGGCAAGCCACCAAATGCACATTCAACCAGTAGATAGTAACCACTACTCCGCCCACCTTGATGAGAAGGGCAGAATTGCAGGAATTAATGGTTGGTCAATTATTTTAGGAAATGGCAGATAATGTATAGACTCGCCTGCCAGTCAGAATGCGAGAGCACCCAGAAGGTAAGCTTGAATTCCAGGGTTACTGCTTCTCAGAAGACATTTATATGCAATGGGAGGTATGTGGATAACAAGCGCTGACAGGACATGAAAATGGTAAGCAACCCAGCAAAAAGCTAGGATGATGCAGCCCCAGAGCCCGCAATTCCGAGTGTGTTGTAATGGTGGGTCAAGATAGCAGGTTTAGATTCCCCCATGGGAAAATTAGGATAGAGTTGTAAGCAATAGTGCGGATCTTTACTTTGGGCGGGGATAACTTTGACCAAACATACTGAAATCCCAGTGGCGGATTACTTCATTGATCAAATAAAAGTTCAAGAAATCATAATGCGGAAGGCCCAGGTGACAGCAGGAGACAGCAAAGCCACCAACATGGCCATGATGGCCCAGTTGGTAGGCAACCCCAAATTTCAAATTGATTCGGAGTCAAAGGTTACTGAAGAAGAGCAATTTTAGTAAAAAAATGTATTTGGAAACGAGGTATTTTATTGAATATTTTGTAAAAAAAATTGACTGTCAATTTTCCCAGTGCGGGATGATTGTTTAAATACCCAGTTGATTTGGTAATAGCTTTGGGATGCAGTAAATTGAGACCTTGAGTTTATAACCTAAACTGGAAGAAATTCGTGTGGGGGAATTAATTAATTAAAACCAACTCCAAAAGTGTCAATGACAGGCTAAGTCATCATCAATTTGTCCTCAGGCACCTGAATTATGGTTTTGTTATGATTACACTGATTTTAGTGGTGACATCTCACTTTTTGGGTAACAGGAGCCTCCCAGGGCCATCCC
Source organism: Massospora cicadina (assembly GCA_022478985.1). Lineage (NCBI taxonomy): Eukaryota > Fungi > Entomophthoromycota > Entomophthoromycetes > Entomophthorales > Entomophthoraceae > Massospora > Massospora cicadina. The sequence continues at coordinate 3,692 of JAKSZP010007542.1, forward strand.
ATGTAGGGACAGTCCCAAGTGGTCAGGAGAAGTTTGGGACGCCCAACCCACCTGCACCTGATTGCTCTTCCACCCATTTCACCATGTGGGGTTTAGCGGATTGAGGTTTCAAAACCAATGGGAGGTTTGATGCTGTCAACTATTTTTGTTAAAGGCTCAATGCTGTCAGCATTTTATGCTGAATTCAAGGTTGGCCTAGAGGGGAGACTCATCTCATCGTCCCATGCTGGTCTTAATTTTGCCAAAACCTCAATGCAGATTTCTTGAATCTTCCATAACAATTCCCTTATTGTTAGCACAGGGATTGGTGGCGTAATCTTTAAAGGGTAAGCCATGAAGCAACACTCATCCACCACAAGGGTGAGGTCATCCTAGGAGATGAGGGGGGCGGCTAGCCTCTTCAGACCTTTTTTGTAAGTTTTGGGGATCAGCCCTTGAAGCTGGATAGGGATCAGCAATCTTTCCGGTCAAAAGAGGGAGCCCAAGGCTCCTGTGGACCCTCTATCACAGTTTGGTGACCTTGCCCATGTGATAGATGAGCTCTCAGTAACAGCTTTTCTCCCCAAAGCTGCCCCTTTCCCTCCCCTTCCCACCTCTTCAATCCTAGTAGGATTGATAGAGGAGGCCTGTAGGGAGGTGTTGCACAGTAGGGGGCTTGGGGGGATGGGGTTTGGAGGCCACCCACTTCCCAGGCCATCTATGGAGAAAAACTGGGAAAAATGTAAATCCCAGTGTTGGAGGCCGGCCAGAAAATTTGGACTGGGGAGGCTGGTTTGGGTCATCCAGGTTCAGGAGGCAGATCAGAATATGTCTCAGATCGGAAACCTGGGTGCAAACAGCTCAAATCATCGGGTTTGACGTTCTGAGGCAGTTCCAGGAGGTTCAGATTGTGTGAGCGGGCTGATTGCAGGATTGTTCCATATTTCACCAAACCTGATCCATCGACCCCTGCTTTCTGAGACATATCTGGAATGCTCAAGCCATGCAAATCAGCCAAGTCAAGTCATCAAAACCTGGATCAGCAGCATCAATTTGGCATGGTAGCAAGAAGTTGGGAAAATTTGAAAAAGTTTCTAAGCTTCTGCTCAACCAGGAGTCACTTTTGCCCCCCCCCCCTCTGAGTCAGCCAACCAAATTCCCTCCCCATTCCCCAAACATCAATTCCCTGCCTCCTCCTTATGCCTATTGACCATTTAAAAGGCAACTGGCCCCACCGAGGACAGTTGTCAGTTCATTCTTTCTAGCCTTTTCTAAATAAAATCTGTGTATCCACCCCATTTGCCGTGGACTCCGCCCATTGTTAACACAATTCTAAATCATCATTCTGTCATTTGATCTGATGAGATGTGCCATTTCCCAGATCCTTTTCCCGATATTTGCAGACTAGATTATCCAGTTGCTCAATCCTGCCATGTGGCAGCGGATCACCAATGCAATCATCCAGCCTGCCCCCAAAGGCGAGCCCACTGTTTCGTTTGTTCCATAACATCTGTTAAATGGAGACCATTTCATTTATTCAGATGATGAGTCCACCAAGTTTGCTCCCCAGGGAGAGCAATCTCAAGGCATCCCTGGCCCACCGCAAATGGGTTCAGCTCCATTTGTTGCCCCTGCTGCTGCGGGTTCCTCACTCAGCAGGACTCTGAGGGTCCCTGTTTGGGGAGACTCAGTTCCAGCCCCTCCTATGGGGTTTTCCTACTTCCGCTCACATTTCTAACAATGGGGTGGTCCCCATACTGCCTCCCGCAGGCGCGCAAGCCTCTCCCTCAGGTTCTGAAGGCCAGCAACCGCGCCCCTTAGAGGAATCGTCATCCTTCCTGCCTCTCCCACCTCTGGGGGTTGCCCCCAACTCAACCATCTGGTTTGCCTTGGGGGCCTTTGGTACGTTATTGAATGTTTGCTTCCCTCACATGATACATAGATCCCCACTTCTTTTAGTCGCTCAGAATGCTATGCCTCTGGCATTCTGGGACCTCCACTGGGTGCTCAAGCACCTGACTGGGAGCCAGTCTAGTTCTCCTTAGCCGCATCCATGACAATTTTTATACTGGGGAGGGAAACCTACATGATCTAAGCATAGGGGGTGCTCCCTCAGACTTACATTTAGGTACTCAGTTTATAATTCTCTATAACTCATACTTTTTCAAGCAATCTCCTCTTGCTAAAAAGGTAAGACCCTGTTTTACAAAGTTTCTGCAGTGTCTGCTAGCTTGCTTAATCTCCAACTGTAGCTTCAGCTTTTTGAGAAAACTTTTAATTACTTAAATCACTACTTCAGCAATAATTAAGGAACTGAGTATTTGTTTTATCAAGCTTTTAATGGATTTTAAAATTAATTAATTCTCAAATTTTTTTGGATATGTTCCAAGGAACTCGTCTCAAGGTTGATGAAGGTTTGGTTAAGCCTATCCTTACTACTCTCAACAGAAAGTTTTAAACTTTTTAAACTTCCTCTTACTCTTTTACACAGTGCATTCAAAAAGTTCTGGGACTAACCTTTTTAAAGACACAACTTTAAAAATAAATAAACTTTCTTTTATCATAATTTAACATACAACCTTTCCCTCTCTATACATATTTATATTGCTAAATCAATTGTTAAAAGGTATGCACATTGTTCCTATTTTGTATAGCCATGTTTAAATCAGCTGTCACATTATTCTGAATTGTCTCTACTTTATCAAAAGGATGAATCTTCAGTGCCACCTTCAGATTATAATTATCCACCCTACTCACCAGATTTGGCTCTGTCTGACTTCTTTATGTTCTCTAATCTGAAGGTGGCACTGAAGGTTCATTCTTTTGATAAAGTAGAGACAATTCAGAAGAATGTGACAGCTGGTTTAAACATGGCTATACAAAATAGGAACAATGTGCATACCTTTTAACAATTGATTTAGCAATATAAATATGTATAGAGAGGGAAAGGTTGTATGTTAAATTATGACAAAAGAAAGTTTATTTATTTTTAAAGTTGTGTCTTTAAAAAGGTTAGTCCCAGAACTTTTTGAATGTACTGTGTATCAGGTCTAAATTGATATTGATAGTTTGATTTATGTTTAAAATCTTCTAATTTCTGATATAATGTAATTGAATTATGGTTGGATTTATCACATCTTAGAGTTTTTTAAACTTTGAAGATTTTTCCAAGTGGTGAGCTTTGTGGTTTGCTAATTAATATGATAGTGAGCTCTATATTTTGGACAACTATCTTTTTTTAAAGAGCTCTTACATAAGCTTTCTTCTCTAATTGCAATCACTTTTGCAACAAAATTTGATTCAAGTCTGGTTTTAGTTTGATAATCTCACTGAGGAGATTAGTTTGCGCCCATGTTGGGGAGCAGTTGGGCAAGTAAGGTAAAGAGCACAGGTGGTGGTACTGCGACATCCACAGTTCATAAATGCCCTGGTGAATCCGGCGGAATAGAAAAAAACAAAAAACCAGTGGTAACCATTTCCCCAGAAATTTTAGCTTGGCAGGCACGATGCAACCAGTACATCAATACGCTGCACTCTCAACAACTCTCATTGGTGGAACATGGAGTACAGGTGTTCCTGGATATTCAGCAAATGATGCTATGGGAAAAGTTTTGTGGGGATGTACACATTCATTTCCCAAACGCGGTGTACATCGCACCTCATTCCATGTCACGCAGTTGGCTAGATCTTGGTTTTAAGAGCAAGGAAGCAACAGAAGAAGCTGCTATGGTACACGTTGTGATAGACCTCCCCGACGGGCAGCAGGTTGTCAAAACTAAGCGCACCAGATGGACAAAATCCAACCAAATTTTTCTTACTTTCGACTTTCTGCCCACTACAGTCAAATGCTTCATACTAGAACAACACCTGAAGGCTGGGCTCTCCATATATGGCGAAATACAATCCTTTTAAATGCAAAGCTTTATGCTGATGCCACACCTGTGCACTGGCAAAGCTATTGCAGTCCTAACCCCAGCTGAGGGAAAGCGCAGGATCTAACCTAAATCCCGCACACCACTTTTGTCAATATTGAGGGGCATGCCACCCGCCCTTTCCAGGTCACCGTGGACAGCGCGCCTCCAATCTATGCCCATTGTGATGCGTTCAGCCACAAGGCACACACCTGCCCCTCCATGGAGGGCATCACATACCAAGAACATCCCTTGGTGGCTATGAACACCGGAAAGACCCACTATGAACCAACCACCAATACAAAGGAGGCCTTCCCATGAGGAGCACAAAGTTGCTACTTAGTAGTGCACCCTATATTCCCACAAGAGCGGAAGAAGGCCAAACAGGCCCGCAAGGTGGCAGCCAAGGTGGCGGCCAAGGTTGCCTCCACTATCACGCCCTCCCAACGCCAGGAGGACATTGAGACTTTTGTGTTGGAATCAGCTTGGGAATCTCTCAATCAATCAGATTGGGATGCCCAAGCCAATTGTGCCACCCAGAATGAAGTCCCAATGGGCGAGTCAATTTCCCCCGACCAATGTGCCCAAGCCTCAATTGGAACCAATTCAGTTTCCAACCTCCCTGCCAAAAATTCTAAATCAAGCGTTGATGCAAAGAAAATGCACGCACCACAGAAATCTCATTCTGCAGTGGGGAAACAAAAAGCAAAGGCGAAAGCCAATGTGAACCCAACTGATAAAGTTAACCATTCCTCCAACTATGTTGCTGCATGCACCTGAGGCGCTGAGAAGCGCCATGATGACCAAGAGTTGGCTGAAGGGCTCAGGTGCCCTTCCCCTCACACCTAAGGTGTGATAGAGGGAGCCTTTACTTTAGGGACGTTGAACATCGCGGACTCAAGGCCTCACCATCCCAGGCTAAGAAACTGAGTTTTTTACAAAATAATTTACCTGTGGATATCCTGGCCATCCAGGAGTCCCACTGTCCACGCGGTTCTGAGGATACATGGACAACCATGCTCCTCCCCTCCCTGTCCTTCTGGTCTGAGCACTGTGGGGTGCTTGTTTGAAAAAACAATTTTTTTGAATTGTTAACATCTGAATCCTTCCTTAATGGCTGAGTCCTTGTTTTCAAATTTTTGTGGGCTGATGTGGTGCACGCTATCATCAACATTTATGCCCTGACCTGTGCACGAGAACGTCAGGAATTTTTCTTGTCAGTCAAATCCCTTCCATTACCCCCTGACCCTTTTGTAGTTGGCAACATGAACTGTTGGTTGAACCCATCCATCAACCGCTGGCCTTCCTCACCTTCCCCACCACAGGGTCACATAGAACTACGCATCCTCAAGGCCACCCTAGGGTTTTTTGACGCGCTGCCGCATCATTCTCCACTGCTCAAAAACATGTTGCACCCACACATCCACAACAGCCAGTTATGGTCCATGTCCCGCATCAACCTTATCCTCACGCTGTTGAAATCTCGTACCTAAATTTCCCATTTTCACATGACAAAAATCAATTTCTCCAATCACAGGCTGGCTTTGATAACCTTCCACCTACCTGACCCAGTAGCTCGGGCTCCAATATGGTGCAAACTTTTCCCAGCTGAACTTGCGTTGCCAAGATTTTCCACATGGATGGAATCTGCAATATTGTCACAGGACTTTATTGCAATGTTTTGCACTGATCTAATTTTCTCCTGGTCTGCCTTCAAAGTGGACACAACTTGCAAGGCTCACCACCTCTCCTCCCAAAGCTCACACTCCACCTCAGCAGTCATCTCATGCGCTCTGGCGGAGCTGGCCCACCTGGAGTCTAACGTTTCAGCCATGGGCTACAGCCCTGTGTGGGGTTGTAAATGGGTGGAAGTGGCCGCCCTCCTCAACGCGCTTGAGTGGCAACACAAACATTAGGGTTGTGTTCAGTACAAAGCTAAACACATCACAGCAGGCGACACATGCTCCGCCTACTTTTTTTGAAAATTCTTTGCACCGAGCCAGTCCATGGCCTACACACAGGTGCGAAGGCCAGACAACTCCATAGCAGATACGCCGGCTGATGTGGCAATTAAGATACAAAACTATTACTCTAAATTGTACCAATCCGACCTAATTCTGCTGGCTGAAATGGCGAATTTTCTCGATAATGCACACATCCACACTGTTTCCCAATTCCAGGAGTAAATGAATTTGATTACTCCAGATAAACTCTGGTCCACCGTCCGCAGTGCACCAAATTGGAAATGCCCTGGCCCAGATGGCATTCCTTATGAGTTCTATAAGAAGTAATTCAAATATTTATCCCCACTGTTGCTTGCCTCTCTTAACCAGAGCCTTTTGGAAATGCGCCTCCTTCCAGGAGGGCAAGAGGCCTACACCATTACGCTCTTTAAAAAAGGGGATAAGCTAGACCTGGCCAACTGGTACCCCATTTCTCTAACAAACACTGACACAAAAATTTTGACTAAAATCATGGCTAACCATCTAGGGATTGTTGCCTCTGCTACCATCTCCCCATAAAGATTTGGTTTCATACCCAGAAGGTCAATTTGGGACAACATGCACACTGTGGCCAACGCTTGTCAATCCACAGCCTCTGGTGCACTTGTATTTTTAGACCAACAGAAGGCCTATGATAGAGTAAACTAGGAATACCTCAGGGCCTGCCTCCACCAATTTCGCCTACCCCCTCGTTTCATCAGTTGGGTGATGCTGCTGACGGAATTAGCTACAATGGCAGTGCGTGGCCCTGGCTTTCTCACGGATGTAGTCCGCCCTCAAAGGGGCCTACTCCAAGGGGACCCCCTTAACCCACTCTTATATAACTTCAGCCTTGACCCACTTCTTCATAATGTAAACACCTGCCTTATGGGGGTCCATGTGCAAGGCCAAGCCCCAGTCAAGATGTTGGCATTTGCTGATGATTGTGTGGTTGGGGTGTCTAACAATCATGATGCATGCGCGCTTGAAGCTCTTATCCAGGTTTACTCCCGGGTAAGTAACTCCGCACTAAAAACCTCCAAAACTGAGATCATCCTCCTTGGTCGGTATCAAACCTGCTGGGCCTCAGCGCCCTGTTTTCAGCCCACCCCATCTACTAGCACACGCGCTTGCTTACCCTACTCAACCCGCACCGCCCCACTTGTGCTCCCCTTTGTGCCACGCCCTACCATTGGGCCAGTCCGCCATTTGGGGGTGTGGTTGGAGGCAGGCGGGTATGCTTCAGCAGTGATGGAAAGCCATATTCTGGACAACGTGATGAATCGCATCGCCTCCCTCAGAGCCCACCCTACTTCCCTTACTGGAAGGGTTGTACTAGCCAACTCTATGCTCCTCTCTAAAGTTTGTTTTGGGGCCCACGCCATCGCCTTCTCCCAGGTTTCTTCAAAACACTGTATGCCCTTTGCAAGGGTGGCTCTGGTTGGGCCGCCCACCGCCAGTGCATCTTGAGGTCATGTTTGGCCCTCGCCATGGTGGCATGGGCCTGCTCGACTTTGAGGCCCATGCTGCAAAGATCCTGGGCACCTGGATCGCGGCTGTTACCATCCCTACACTCCCAACCCAACACTGGTCCCGTGCAGCCCATTCCAACTTCTCCCGCGCCCTGGGCCTTACCAATCCGTCGCACCCTCACTCTTTGATGAAATATCTGGCTTCCCACCCTTCAGCCGCAGGTCATCATGGAACTGCACCTCACTTCAAACGAATCCTCATCTCCATGCGGAGCGCTGAGTGGAGAATTCATATTTGTGGACACACTGCCCAGAGAGGCCGCCCCTCCCCTCAGTTCACACAGGAGGTACAGGGGCTACCCATTCTGGACAGCTTGATACCCACAAGGCCCCATGTCCTATCCAGTGTGGACTACCTGGACATTATGGACATCACATATTCCCTTGAAACCTAGAAGACAATTTGGAAATACGCCCACCTCCCTCTTCTGCTGCCTCATATCCATTCCCATGTCTGGCGCTGCTTGAGGCGGGTGTACCATACTGCTGAGCGCTCTAACGCTTTACACTTTTCCTGTGTCATGTGTGGCCAGTATGGAACGCTGTTTCACCGACTAGAGAAGTGCCCTACCTCTAAAGCGATATGGCGTGAGGTGCAATGTCTGCTTTGCCAGGACCAGGCACATCCCTTTAGTTTGTCTAGGGATATGTTTGCTTTATCTGTGGTCTCCCCTCTTCCACCCTCCCTCCGTGCTTTGGTGGTTGCAATCGCCATGTGGACTATCCACACGATTGTCTTGGATGCCATTGCAGGCTACACCCCCACCATCCCTGAATCTGTCCACTGGTTCTGATCCCACTTAGTGAACCACTTTCAAGCGTAGTTTGGATAACTCCCACCGCATCACCGTCAGTTTGTCTCCTCCTGGTTCCCGGTTTGGCTCATCAACTCTGACCTCTTCCTCCACACATGCTCAATCGTGGTTCCAGCCCCTTAACACGTTCCCCCTCCTCCCAATAGTGGCGTTCCCGCTGGCAACAGGAGATAGCATTAGCTTCTTTGGGGGTGCCCCCCCTGTTATTACGTTTTGTCTCTTCTGAGTCATATTCGGAAGTGTCCATCCCCTGGTCAGCCTTCCCCACAATAAATTTAAAATTTAAAGAGCTCTTACTTTGACTATTAGTGTTAATGCCTTGAAAGACTTTAACTAAAGAGTCCTTTGATATCAAATCAACTGAATGCATCTAATGCTCTAGGTCGCTATGAAATTATTCAATCAGAGGCCATTCTTCAGAAGGTGTTGAACATGTTTTGTGATTTTTGAGTGCTAAAAGTTCTTATAGAGTATATAAGCAAAATTATAGTTGCAGCTAATTGGGTGACTTCTAATCAACTTATACCACTTCAAAAGGCCTCCTTTTTAGAATGACGTTTCATTTTAGCTTTTTCCTTGATGCTTCTGGAGTGTGATTTTCTTTTAATACAGCTTTTTCTGAGCATTTTAGTTTATCACTTAAACCCATATCAGATGGTTTAGAGACTCTAACATTTTTAACACTTGCACTTCTTCATCTCTAATATGGACAGATTGGGGAATAGCATGATTTTGGTTTTAACTAATATATACATAACCACAAAAGTTATATGATGTCTTTCTAAAGTTTGATATTGTGTTCTCCAGAAAGCTGACATGAATTTTTTGAAACCAAAATACCATTTCCCGCTCATAAAGTTTATGATTTAATTAAAGAATTTCTCTTTTTGTTGTTTAACTTTTATATAAAAGGTGAATATATTGTCTCATAATGATTATTTAGATGTACAAAAATAGCAAACTATAGCTAACTAAATTTCCTTATTGTTTAAGAATTGACACCTTTCTAAATAGTCTTCATTTCATGGAATATGCTGATTAAAGTAAGACTGGGCTTTCAATCTGGGTTTATAACAACCCATGGAAAGCTCAGAATGCCAATGGCATGGCATTTCTGATTACTTGCAGAAGGGATCCCCTATGATTTTTGTGAGGAAATAAAGATTAAAAAACATACAAAAGGACCCCATAGCAAACCAAATGGCTGCAATGGGGGCAATTGTGGGTCTTGCTGGGTAACTCCTAAGGATGGGAGAGGCAATAAAGATGACCAATTCTCCTGGGTTTGCAGTTGGTGACCTTTGGGATCTTTTTCCAAACCTTCTGGTACTGCTTTATCAAAAAACTCTTCAATCATTTTAGATTTTAAAAATTTTTTAAAACGCTGTTTGGGTTCACAAACCAAATTGAATTGAATTGATTTGACTTTTGGGAGACCTTGGGCTTTGCTTTGCACGCGTTGAAGGGTTTTGCAATGGGTTGAGGGTTCATGGACGTCGCTGTGATGGCGGATCAATTTTATAAACTGGTTTGGGCTAGATTGGCCCTTGGCAGGATGGCCTGGATAGTCTGATGCCTGGTTACTGCCTTGCAGTTGCAAGGACGACTTTTTCTCTCCTCCAAATGGAGAATTGCAATTAGCGGAGATGGCCTCATTCCACCCAAATTGTGCCAAACCACAGCAGATTGGTGGGGAAAATCAGTCCAATTCTCCGCCTATTTCATCAAGTGGGAGGTGGACCTGTAGCTTGTCCATCGAGTGCTGAAGGGGAAAAAAACCATTGCAAAGAGTTTGGCAGATCCGAAAGCTATTTGGAAGTGGAAGATTGGCATCATGCACCTGCGGCAAATCTTTGATCATCATAATCACCATTTGGTGGGATGCCAGATCGATGGCTTGGAGGGCCCACTTGACGATCATCAAGCTTAGAACTGCAGATAACTTCATACTTTGCTGGGTTAAGTGAAAGAATATTAAAAAGAGGTGGAGTCCGCAGAGAAGATTTGGGTAAAGATTAGCTTTTATTTAAACTTAAAAAGGAAAATGGACTGACAACTGCCCCTTCCAGAGACAGTTGCCTTATATGTAAAAAATGGGGAAAAAGGGGGTCATGGATTTGTTTCTTGGACAGGGGCAGCTGACGTACTCATGGGTACTCAGCCTGGGCTTGGGGCGTCGTCAGACAACTTATATTAAAAGGTTACAAAAGCTCAGGCAACATAATCTTTTGATCCGCCAGGGAGGGACCCTCACTAATCTAAACTTGAGCGGATTTGCTCCGATCAAAGGGGTGGCAGAATTGGACTCTGCCAGGATTGATTCTGAAAAATTTACAAAAGTTTTTTAAATTTTTTGAGAACAGATTCTCAACTTGGATTGGACTTCCCAGACCCAAAATTTTGGATTCCGTTTTCCAGACCAGTTTTCCTGATTCAGGAACCATTTCCTGAGTTTTGAAGCCGATTTTATTTCTTTCCAAGAAAGTAAAGGATGACGGGGTGGAGGCCAGTGGAGGGTGGAGATGATGTTTGTGATTTCTGTCCTTAATTACCTCCCTACAAACTTCCTTTTTTCCTTTCAACAAGGGATGAAGAAGCCAATGGGATACTGTGGAAAGATTTTTTTGGCTAATGAGGTTACCCAACGTTCATCAACCACATGTTTCAAGTCCCCCAGTTGAGCCAAGGGCTCCACAGGGGCATTAGGTCCCTTCTTCCTGTAAGAGACTTTTTTCTGGTCCAACCCAAGAGGTTGAGTCTCCAGACTTACATTATACTCTCCTTTTTTTCCGGGAAACATACCTCCTTCTGGTACGTGGACCAGGGCATATACTTGTGTCTATTAGGAATTTGATGGCCAAAATTGCAGCGATTTTCATGGGTGGATAAGGGGCCTCAGAATGTGACTCATGGAACTCAGCCACTAAAACCTTGAAATTCTCACAGTCCCTTGCACTTACTCAATTATTTTCTATAGGCTGGGTAGCCTTTCCACGCAACCATGTTTGGACCGACCTCCTAGATTTCCTTAAGGCCAGTATTGCTTCCACTTCTGCCTCTTGAGAGTCCCCCACGATAATAGCTCAGGGGTAGAAGGAAGCTCACCATTAAAGGGGATTGTGAGAGATGTTGAATACATTATGTTGTTTCCAATGAGAATGAAGCCTTATGTGGTATGCACCATTACAAAAAAAATTTGCTACTTCAGAAGGGACAGAGCTCTTACTAGCTAACTGTAAGTTCCGGGGAATGTCCTCTGGGCGTTGATTAGGCCATTTTCCCATTCCCAAGCAAGAAGGTACTGAATAGGATGGCTGTACCCCGTTACTTAGGGCGATCTTGTTCACGTGGTAGATGAGCGCTGGGTAACAGCTCTTCCACTTTGGATCCCACCCCCAGTACATACAATCACCTTGGCAGAACTGCTACAGGGAATCAGTGAAATCTGCGCCAAGATCGCCAAAATAAAATCAATTAGAACTAATCTAAGTGGAAATCAGCCCAATGTTTGGATTTCAAATGGTCAAAAAGGGATGAAGACCAATCTATTGGCCATAATGCCTGACAGTTTCGATTCAATTAACACAACAATTGAAAAAATCACCCCCCTCCCCAAATCATCAGGATCATCCCTGACGGGCAGGTAACAGCATCAGACACCATCAACAAGGGTTTGAAGCTCCCTGTTGGCAAATCGGGCATTGTGCCCAATGCAACATCACTGACAGAAAGAATAGCCCAGAAACTGATCATGGGTGGGTTGGGCGTCCTGAACCCATTCCCAACCATAAGGCCTGCCCCTACATGGGGTGGCCTTGGGGGATTCCTGCTTCTCATTGGGCCAAACGCCGTCATGCCAATCATTAGAAATGTAGCTGCTCTCCAGTTCAGACCTTCGAGGTCAAACTGACAGCAACTCAGCTGGCCACTGAATTCTTCGATGTTGGTTCCCAGTGAACTAATCTGCCCCATTCCCTAATAATTTGCCAGTTAGGTTGAAATTGAGGGTCCCAATCCCGGCTTGTCACTGCACCAATTGACCACTATTTAATCAGTCGCATTGCACTGAAAAATTGTTGGTCAATTTTCTTCCTTTTCCTTTGCAATAAAATTTTGTAAAAAACCAATCAATTTTTATTTTGTTGATTTTCTTCTGGCTGGCCCCCAATGGCTTTTCCCTGGTGGCCTGTCAGTTCATACACCAGATGGGCTCTACCAGTACTCATGGTCATTATGGCCCCCACCATTGTCAATTGGATTCAGCGAGTCAGATACTTTTAACAGTTTAACACCACTATCATGAACTTCCAACAACAGTATACTTGAATTTGTGGTCTTACATACACCATCTACAAGCAAGGATCCGTCTCCTTGTCTCCCAGTTGAAACAAACCCATATACCAGTGAACTTATTGAAACTATTTTGGTGATTCCGCCCCCTGAAGTAAGAACTCCAGGGTCTGGGGTGGGCTCAATTTGATTTGTCCTCGGGATCAAAGTCACTGTTGTTCTACACCAACAATTTAAATTATGCAATTTCCAGCTCCATACAACGTCATTTGGTCAGCAATGCCTCTGGTATTCTTGCTTGCTTTTTGGGTGCTTACACATCCCAAAAGGTAGGCCAGTCTAAACTTCTTCTGCCGTTTCCATGACACCAACTTTCTAGTGGGAACCTTCATGTTCAGGTGGCGAGTGTTAAGAATAACAAGTGAACCTACAGAGATGTCATGCCTTGGGGATCTTTCCTTCACTTTGATAACTATAATCAAAGCCAAGTTCGGATTTTTTCATAAAAAATACAAAACATGACCGCCCAAATGAGCAAAAATCTAAAAATGTTACAGCTTTTGACGCCTGCTGCCCCAGCATGGGGTGGTGGTGCACCGCCTGCTGGTGTGTTTTAGCTGCCATTGAAGCGTTCCCAGGCTGTCTCTGCTAGCCCTCCCAATGCTACCAGGCATTATGTCCCCCCTTGGGACTTGGCCCACCACCTCGCAAGTTCCCAAGTGGTGCTCCAGAGCCCTTTGGTGCTCCCACAGAGCAATTTGCGTTTCAGCCTCCAGGTCAAATATGGGAATCTTTTCCCATATGCAAGCGAAGCCATCATCAAGATGGCCACAGCGGTGTTAAAACCCACTGGCTTTATTGCTTTTCGCCCCTTTCAAGAGGTATTTTGATCTTGGCTTCCATTATGAAGCTGATGCAGCAGCAGCCAAGCTGCTGTTGATTTTTAGAAATATTCCCCTCCCAACTGTTTGAACTCAGCTCTTAGATGAGGCCACTTTGGTGGTCCAGTTCGCCAGGTTGCCCTCCCACCTTTCCCCAAAAGCCTCCACCACAAGCTCATGGAGGGTTTAGCCATATACAGCGCAGACCTCATGTTACAGTTTGTGGTTCCCAATGTAGCAAATTGTTTATCAGGGAATCATACCTTTGTGAATATCTGATCTTTCCATTATGACACCCACCTCATGTTTCCCCCTGCATCATGATCAGATCTGCCCCCTGATCACCCATTTTGGGTGCACATCAAGAATGGCCACTCAATTACCCCTT
>JAKSZP010007543.1:0-17421 GCA_022478985.1 Massospora cicadina
CCCCGTAAAAGGGGATGGATGCCTTGATGGTGGTGGTGGATCGCCTGACTAAATATGCAAGTTTTCCCTTGTCAGTCAACCATTTCTGCAAGGTGGCAGGACAGATTTTTGTAAATAGGGTTTTCTCCATACATGGGGTTCCTGAAGAGATTGTGTCGGATCATGGTCCGCAATTTGCATCTAAATTTTGGCTCCACATGTTGGGGAATCTAAAGATCAAGGCTTGCCATTCGTCAGCATACCATCCTCAGTCAGACTGCCAAACTGAGAGAGTAAATCAGATATTGGAGCAATATTTGAGGTGCTATGTCTCAGGGCGGCAAAATGACTGGGTATATTGGGTGAAGCTGGCTCAATTTGCTTATAACAATCATAAGCATTCATCCACGGGTATGACCCCGTTTTTCGCAAATCACGGCCAACTCCCAGAGGGTATGGGGCCCAGGGAGCAAGATCGGAATCCAATGGCAGATGAGCTGTCGCGAGATACCCGGGACACCCTGGAGCTCCTGAAGAGAATTTGGTGGTGGCGGTCGAGGCTCAGAAGAGGAAGGTGGACCATCATAGATCTGAAGGTAGATCTTTCAAGAGAGGTGATTGGTCTTGGTGAATGCTCGGAACTATGCCTTGCCTGTAAGGAGCCAGAAATTGGGGCCGGTGGCGTTGGGCCCATATCAGGTAGTGAGGGCGGTGAACGAGGTGGCATTTGAGCTGAATCTCCCAGAAGGGTCAAGAGCCCATCCAGTGTTACATGTATCGCAGCTCAAGCCATTCTTTGGCCAGCCACCTGAAAGGGCTTCTCCTTTATTTCCATCTGAAGGAGGAGCTGAAGAGTATGAAGTTGAGGAGATCTTCAACACTAAAGTGGTGCGAGGACGTCATTCATTCTTGGTACGTTGGGTGGGTCATCCTATTGAGGAGTCCACATGGCATTCAGCTAGGGATTGTGCCCGATGTCCTGAGAAAATCCAAGAGTTCTTCCTGTCTAGGGGGGGTGATGTGACGGTTGAGGTCTATCCTCAGCATCACATTGCCCTGATCTTTGGTAAGACAGGGCAGGCTGTGTCTGTATGTATGGAGGAGGAGGGGGCGTTGGTTCTGGCAAGGATGCCTAAGGGGCTGGAGCTTGGAGTAGGCCAAGGAGCAAGATGGGCGTCCAAGTCAGAACAAAATGGAAAACGAGTAAGATGGGTAGTTTGAGATTCCATTTGGATTCGAATCGATAATGTAATGAAATGGGTGCTTGGGAGTTTCGCGGTTTGATTGGGATTTGTAATGGAACTGGTGCGGAACTGTTGAGGATTGGAACTGGTATGGAACCATTAAGTAAAGATTCCGCGATCCTGCTGTAAAGTTTACACCAAACATCATTCAAGTTGGCACCATAAGCTTATATTATATTAAATTTTAGCTTTTAGCATGTGTATATAGGGAAGGAACTGGGAGCTGGAGGCTTCTTTTTTTATTTAGTACTAGATGGTCCCAACCCAAGGGGGATTCATCGATGTGGAGCTGGAGGCTTCTCAGTTCTGTTTTCTATCAACTCGGCTAAATATTAAATAAAAATACCTAAAATTCATACATCGATGAATCCCCCCCCTTGGGTTGGGACCATCTAGTACTAAAAAAAAATACCTAAAATTCATATATTTATAATTTGGGTTTATTTTAAAGGTATTGCCTAACTGCAGCCATGTTTGGCTTAAATCAACAAGAATTGGACTTTGAGAGTGAGCTTGGGAGGGCTATTGCCTCCCTTTATACCTTGTCTTGGAGTCAAGGCATGTTGTTGGGGTTAAGTATACTTGCAACTGTCTTACAGGGGTGCTTGTCAATCTTATAGCGCGCGCACCAGGAGAGTAGTATCAGGAGTCCTGTCAGCCTTATGGTCTTTAACATGGATCCTGTTGCCCAACTCATTCGTGGCTCATTGGAAGGAGCCAGTGCGTTACAGGCAGTGTACTATAGCTAGTATTTGACTAAACTCAGGATACTTTAAAGTAAGGCTGAACCAAGCGGAATTTTAAAGCTGTATGGGTTTCAAGACCCCGTTCACAAAGAAACTGAAGCAAACCATCATTTTTAATTGCATAGCTGGATCATTTTAATGTGCCTGCTGTAACGCAGGGCCAAACTTCTCACACATCCTAAGGACCAGCCTGGGGATATTTCACCTTAACCCAGCGTTGGTCCAGGGTATGTTTGAGGTCATGGAGGTATGCCAACTCCACTTTTTTGGCCTCCTGACGTGCAGCCTTATCTTATCTATTTGTTGTCATAATCATGTCATCTCAAGCCATGACATTAACCTCTCATTATTTTGAGTCTCCACCCCTCCAGGGGCTTGCGCCAGGGAAAAGTTCTTGAGGGCTGGTGGCAACTTCATAGCAGCAACGGTTTGTTTTGACAGAGGTCTAGCGGACTGTGGAAAACGCTTGTGGAAAACTAAAATTAGGTCTTGAGCATGTGTGTAGTTGCGCGCTGGTAATCAACTGTTTCCCGCTGCATCAAATCCCTTCCAGGATACTAGGTACTCAAGCCTTCTCTTTCTTTGGCGAGAGGCTACTATCTCCTTTACTTCCTACTCTGGCGCTCCAACCACAAGATAAGCCTCTGGGGTCTCTGGTGGGGGCCCTCAAACTACGTCAGCTTTCTTTCATAAAATACTGAAAAGATCCGAAATGAAGGGAGAAGTCCAACTATTATGAGGCGTGGCCCACTTTTCTGACAACGCGATAAGGGCTAATCCTCTTTGGTCCCAGCTTTTGCATGTCTGCTTGATAGGGATGTTTTGAGCATCAAGAACCATGAGATCCCCTTCTTTATACACTGGACCACCCATCTCTTTGCCATCGGCGTTCTCCTTATAAACTTACATTGCCGCCTTTAAAAGTGTGGAGTTAAACTGCTGTACTTTCTTGATCATTTTTGCAAAGTCCACCACCGCTTCCACCTTAGATTTATGATTGGGCTCCATGTCGAAGGCGGGATTGAAGCCATAGCTGTGAAGAAGGGGGAACAACTAATTGATGCATGTTGGGCGTTGTTATAACTGAATTAGTCCATGAGGAGATGGGAAACCCAATCTGAATGATCCGCGGCAGTGCAACGCCGCAGAAACTGTTTCAAGCACTGGTTCACTCGTTCAGTCTGCCCATCTGATTGGGGGTGATAGGCAGTTGAACGGCAGGGGCAAATCTTAAGAGACTTACACAACTCTTCCCAAAAGACAGAGGTAAACTGGGGCCCCTTTAATCACAATTATTTCTTGGGGGACCCCATGAAAAGAAAAACATGCTTGACAAAGAGCCTAGCCATCTCAGCCGCAGTGACCGTGGTTCTGCAGGGAATAAAGTGAGCAAACTTTGTGAACCGGTCCACCACCAACATGATGGCATCATAGCCACCAGATACCAGCAATTCCACAATGAAATCCACCAATAAGGAAGTCCAAGGCCCTTTAGCCTTCTGAACTAGTAATAACAAACCCGGTAGTGGCTGTCAATTTGGTTTCATTTGGTTGCAGATCAGGCACTCTTTACAATACCTGACCACCTGAGTGGTTAACCCATCCCAATTATAAGTGCAGCGAATTAGCTCCAGAGTCTTCTCCTTCACAGGATGACAAATGGTGATCCCGTCATGATGGTCCCAGATAATTTCCAGGAGAAGTGGTCTGGCGGGAACCTGAAACCGCACCATCTCATCATTTAAGTGGTAACCTCTGGTGATGTCCTCATGATTCAATGCGCTCTTGGCACGGACCATAGTATGTTTGTCTGACAAAGGCTGTGAAAGGACTACCTTTATGAACATACTGTATTCCTTCACAATTTCCAGAGGAGCGAGCGCTGGCCCATGGGCTGAGGAAGAGGGAGGTTGAGACACAATATTACCCAATGGAATCATCAACTGGGTATTATGCACCTCTATCTCTATTGGATCAGGATCTAGTGCAGGGTTGCAGCTCAAAGCTTCCGCCAAACCATTCTACTTGCCCTTAGTAAAATCATAGGAAAACACAAATTGTGCTAGGGTCTCATTCCAGCAGGTTTGCCGTGGAGTCAAGTCATGAGGTGCATGGTAATACAGTAAGGCACGGTGATCTTTACATATGCAGAAAGGTTGGATGAACCATGAAAGTGATGACGCCAGTAATCAGCGCCTCAACCACTGCCAATAACTCTTTATCATATACGGCATAATTTAACTCTGGCAAAGACATCTTCTTGGAAAATATCCCACCAGATGCTCTATTCCATCTTCACCTACTTGTAATAAGGCAGCCGCTATGGAGAATTCGCAGGCATCAGTAGACACAATGAACTCCTTTTCAGGATCTAAAAGAAGAAGGATGGACATGGACAACAGGATGCAATTTACTTCTTGATAACATCCTCCAAAATAGGGCCATTGGAGCACTTTAGCTCTACTCGCCTTATACAGAGGCGCCGACACCTCAGAAAGATTGGCGTGTTTTTCTTAAGGAACGTACACATCCCCAAAAATCTCCCCAATTCCTTAACCAAAGTTGGGTTGGGCCACTCACAAATCGCCTTCTCCCTGTCTGGAGTTATCATGTGTTCTTAATCAAACATGACGTTGCCCAGAAAGGTGACCTGGGACTTGAAGAATTTACATTTGCTGATCTTCAGAGTAAGGATGACTGCTTTTAACTTCTCCACCACTTGCCAAAGGTGTACTGCATGTGACTCATGATTAGGGGAAAACACCAGAATATCATTCATGTAGGCAACCACGCATACCCCCAGAAGGTCCCCAAAGTTGCATCAATAAAGCGTTAAAAGATAGAAAGGGAATTCTTAATCCCAAATGGCATAACCCGAAATTGGAAATTTTTTTGGTATGGAAAGTGATTAGCCACTCCTGGCCCTTCTTGATCTATATCTGATTGAACGCGCTTAAGCGATCCAGCTTGGAGAAGACCTTCGCCTTCTCCATCTAACGTGTTATCTGTGAGTCCAAGGGGATTGGATGTAAATCTGGTACAGTGACGTTATTTAGATTCACATAATATATGCATGAGCATAAAGTACCATCATCTTTCTTCACGAAGAGAAGTGAGAAGCATACTGGGAAGGTATGCTGAAAAATCGCGCCTTTGGCTAACTGCTCCTTAACCCACACATCTAAAGCCTCTTCCTTCTGTACTGTCAAAGGGTAAATGGGAGAAGATATATGCACCAGATCAACAGTGAGCTTGAACTTGCATTTAAACTTTGAATAAACAGGTAGTACATTGGCTAAAACCACATCAAACAAGGATTACAGAACCTCCAAAAAGGAAGGTAAAGGTACCTCCATTGAGGGCCTCAACAATGAAGCGAGACTGAGAGTGTGGATATTGGTCCAGTGGGGCAGATTGCCCTGAGAATTACCTCAAACAAAAGGACAACTTAAACGACCATTCTTTAATGTTAAGGACAAGGTGTTGTTTTTCAAGTTGGTCCTAATGTCAAACTTTCGCCACCACTTTACTCCCAAAATAATGGGGTACAGAAGTTTTTTGATTGCTTGGAAATGGTCTGACAAAAGATATTTGCCAATTTGATAATCCACTAACCCTAGAACCTTCAGTGTGGAAATACCTTGAGAAGTCCCTCCCCTAACCATACCACCTGACAAGTAACTAAGCTCAAGGTATTCGGCTAGGTCTTGGTAATAAAATTCTCAGAGGCTCCATTATCCACCAAAATAATAGTGCTGATTTTTCCTAAAGGGGATGAAATGGTAGCTGTAAGTTTAGAAACCCAACCTCTTAGGTTAGATCGGGAAAAGGTCCCTTTTAAGAAGAAGAAGGGACCTGATGCCTCTGTGGAGCCCATGGATCAAGTGGGGGACTTGGGTCATGTGGTTGATGAAATTTGGGTCACTGCATTGGCACCAAAAAACCCCACCATCTTTATCCCATTTGGATGCTTCTTCTCTGGTTGAAAGGATAAAAGAGATCTGTAAAGAGGCAATACAGGCCAGAAGCCTTCTTAACAGCATCTTCCCCTCCCACTGAGCCCCACTCCTCCATCCTTTATATCCTTGGAAAAGAAGAAAATGGGCCTTGAAACTCAGTGAAGGGTTCCTGAGTCAAGAAACCCAGTCCAGGACACGGGATCCAAAATTCTGGGTCTGGGAAAGCCAATCTGAGTCAGAAATTTGCTTTCAGGAAAATTTAAAATCTTCTAGAAATTCATCAGAATTTAACCCTAGAAGAACCCAATTTGGTCGCCCCTTCAACCCAAGTGAATCTGCTTATGTTTAGTCAGTGAGGGTCCCGCCCTGGTGGATCCAACGATTAAATTTCCAGAGCTTTTGTGACCTTTGCATAAGCTGGATGATGAAGCCTCAAACCCAGGCTGAGTACCCATGTTTACATCAGCTACCGCTGCCCAAGAAAAACGTACACATGGCCCCCTTTTCCCCATTTCGCATATATAAGTCAACTGCCTCTGTAAGGAGCAGTTGTCAGTCCATTTTCACCATTAAGTTTAATAAAACTATTTCCTCTAAACCCTACTCTGTGAGATCTGTCACTTTCTTCACAATACTTTTACTTAACCTGGTGAAGTATGCAGCAATCTGTGTCCAAGGGCTGATGGTTGTTGAGTGGGCCCTCCAAGCCATCAATTCAGTGGCCCACAAACAGTGATCACGATCCGAGAATTCGCCAAAAGCCTACAATGCCAATCCACTGCTTTGGAAGAGTTTTCAGATCCACTTAACTCTTCACAACGACCTGTTTACCATTTGGCACCTGGTGGACCAGCTTCAGGTCCGCCTCCCACTCCATGGAATAATTGGAGAATTTGACCCAATCCGCCTTGACAATCTGCTGGTGGATTAGCACAATTTGGGCAGAGTGATGCCATCTCCACTAATTGCGATTCTCCATTCAGAGGTGAGGACTTGCCATCCACATAGCCGCGAGGTGGGAATCAGGCACCAGACCATCTGGGCCTTTCCGCTAAGGGCCAATCTGGCCCAAATCAATTTGAGAAATTGATCCGCCACATTGGCGATGCACCCAACCCCTTTACCCAACCCAAAACCTCTCAATGGACACAAGATGAGGCCCAAGGCCTCCCAATGGTCAGAGCGATTTGATTCAATTTGTTTCATGAAGCCAATCATCATTTCAAAAATTTTGAACCTTTTTATAATTTTCAAAATTTTTACTATGATGAACCAGTCCAAGATTGTTGGGAAAATGAAACTAAAGGTCACCAACTGCAAACCCAGGATGATTGGTTATCTTCATTGCCTCTCCCACCCTTAGGGGGATGCCCCCGCACGACCCATGGTTGCCCCCATTGCAGCCATTTGGTTTGC
Organism: Massospora cicadina; assembly: GCA_022478985.1. NCBI lineage: Eukaryota > Fungi > Entomophthoromycota > Entomophthoromycetes > Entomophthorales > Entomophthoraceae > Massospora > Massospora cicadina. The sequence goes on from JAKSZP010007543.1 coordinate 7,345, forward strand.
TATGAGGGCCTTTGGTATGTTTATTAACTTCTATTTCCCTCACCAGAATACTAAGGGACACTCCTACAACTGTTCAGAACTGCTATGCCCTTGGCATTCTGGGCTTTCTACTGGGTTGTTACACACCCATATTGGAATCCCAGTCTTACTTTAATCAACAGATTCCATGATAGTAGCAGCCAACAAAGATAGCCAGAATGATATTTATTCAAAGCAGACAACGCCAATACTTCACCATGAAAATCTTTTAGGCATAAGCATGACCCCAGGATACGTTTTTGCATCAAAAATGGAGAGAGATAGTTATCCACTCTTACTTCTGAGGTCACATATCCCACCATATCTTTAGCAATTGCATAAATGTCTTTATATTTGTTAAGTAACTCCTTCTCTACCTCCTAGTTCTGCGGATCATAGTAGTGGTCAAGCGCGGGCTCTCTGGGGTTTTTTGGTATACTGAAATGTGTTCCATATCAGAGCCATAAAAAATATTTGTCTTGTTTTTATAATAGGAATAAGCATTATAAAACGCATTTTAGACTAAAAATGACCCCATACCCATTTCAGCGATGGGTTGTGCACCATTATCCAAGGCCATCACCACCAGGCCCTTCATCAATGATCCTGCCTGCACTATCTAAACATGGTGCCAAGGAAAAACATTTTCATTGTATTGACCTTGTTAAAATTGGTGGAAATTTGGGGAATCATGACTTTTGGATTGTGAAGCTTCATATTTCCAGGTATGAGCACAAAGGGTGGGTACTTATCAGTTGAAGGTAGCTAGAATAATGCCAAGATGCTCCAACCATTAGCAAAATGAGAAAAAGGTGATGAGCCCCACCATGGTCAGGATCAACAGCTGACGCACAAAATTCTCACTTTGCAAAAGTCCCACATGGATAATGTTCATGCACATAAAATAAAGTGGTGGGTCTACTAATGTAAGTAGAGTGTCTATAACTCTCCTGTTTCCAGCGAGGTAGTGCACGGTGCACAGCCCCAACTCCAGGGAATTAGTCGTCAGTACTAAGGTGAGTAGAGCCCCCCAGAGGGTGCTGGAGCTAAAGTAACTTAAGGAGATGACGTTTTACGAGGTGTAAATTAACAGATATCATACAAACAACAAGGCTTGGGTGGTTCCCGAAAGTGGAGTCTGTATTTAAGCGGTGCTCTAGGCTGGAGTGCAAGGGTGACCCAGTCTGGAGGGGACCAGGGTGGCCCAGCGGTGCGCCATAGGAGAGAGTTACATTTGTGCAAATCCAATGGCTAACGTTGCATGAGACCTCCTCAAAGAGATTCACGCAAAGGTTCACCCAAGTTAACATAAAAAACGTAAACTAACAATGGGTTTTTATTAAGGAGGAAGTTATTCAACAATAAAGGTTGGTCTCAAGTAAACGTATTCAATAAAATTTAGGGAAATCACCAATTGATGGAAGTGATACTAAGCTCAGGTGCACCAATAAATGCATGCTTCCATTGGGCAGTATACTATAGCTGGTTACTGACTAAACTCAGGATATGTTAAAGTAAGGCTGACCCAAGCTGGAAATTTCGAAAACTGAATGAGTTTTGAGACCCCATTAACCAAGAAACTGAAGCAAACAATTATTTTTAATCTCATAGCTGGTTCGTTTTGAGCCTGCTGTAACGTAGGGCCAAACTTCTCGCACATCCCCAGAACCAACCTGGGCATATCTCGCCTTAACCCAGAGTTGATCCAGGGTATTTTAAGGTCAGAGAGGCCAGCCAACTTCTCCTTTTTTGGCCTCCTGAAGTGCATCTTTAACCTTGCTATTGGTTCCCATAATCATATAATCCTCAAGCCATGACAAGCTAGGGAGCTCAACAACGAGATTGATGGATGCTGAGGTCCACGGACCCTCACCTGCTGCAAATGATGGAGAGGGCCATTATTACCGGAGTGATATGATTTCACCCATGCAAACATTACACAGCTAGCAATCCATGCCAGATCATCCTTAGAGATACCTGGCTAGTTGTAAATCTGCTTCACCAAAACGAGGCATTTATTATTGCCCAGATGACCCAATGCCGGAGAATTATGAATAGCTCAAATCACTTCATTGTGGAGGTGGGGCAGAACCCAAACTTGCCCTTAAAATTCATCCAGTCCGCCAATGAATACTGCATTCATCAATGTGCCAGAAGTATAAACTTGTCAACCAGCTCCAACCCTTCCACGCAGACTGTATGACCTGTGAATACCTAAGCGACCAATAGAGTCTGTACCCCCAATCCACCATGGACACTGGAGGATGAACAATGGCTAGAATCTGAGCTGGCAGAATCAAAGTGGTAAGCCCCTGTTCTTCTCCACTGTCAGACCAAACAATGAGTTGTGACTCAGAAAATTAGGGAGGACATTCAATAAATTCCTGACAAAAAATACTTGTAAATTAAAACTACAAAGATCATGATATGTCTGGGCCTGGCAATGCGCCAGCTTCTGAGTTTTTCATAAATACATATGCCTGATGATCTGTCTTCATGGTCACCTCGTGTCACGCGCCCTGAAGGAGGTACCGCAAATGTGTAAGAAACCATGTTATGGCAGCCAACTACTTATCATAAATGGCATGGACCTCTCAGATGAAGTGAACTTACGTGAGAAAATAGTGACCAGATGTTCCAAACCATACTGTTCTTGAAGCAACACTGCCACCACAGGTGATGATGCATTGCATGTGACGATGAAAGGCTTATTGTGGTCAGCGTACTTGATAATGTTTGGTGCCACAAACACCTCCTTAATGACATCAAACGCTCATTGGCATACTGACACCCATTAGAATACAATATTCTTCCCTGTCAAGGGGTGCAGCAGCGCATCCAGCTGCGAGAGGTAAGGAAGATTTTTTAAAAAATGATGGTTCAAGAAGCTCTGCAACTACTTATGGGTGGTGGGGGTGGGCCACGAGAGGACGTCCTCAAGCTTGATGGGAGGAATCGCCTACCCATCCTTCAGGATTAAGTTACCCATGAAGGTAGCCTCATGTTTAAAAAACTCGCACTTAGAGGGTTTCACATAAAAGTTGATCCTGTGCAACACAACCAACGCTGCCTTCAGGTTCTTCTTGTGCTGCTTGGGAGTGGGGGAATGCAAGAGAAAATTGTTGATATACAGCACCTTACAGGAGAACGGAAGGTCACCCAGCACGTTGCAGATCAACCTCTGGAGTTTGGCCATGAGCGTTTTTCAAGATGAAGGGCATATAAGGAACTGGAAGTTCCCTCTTCTGGTACAAATTGCCATAAGCCACTCCTGACCTCATAGTACCCTAATCTGGTTGAAGGCATTCATGAGGTTGAGCTTTAAGAACACCTGGGATTTTATAAATGCCTGGCTAATTGTCTGCTTGAGGGTAATGGGATAGGGATTGTAAACAGTTATAATTTCATGATGCCAATTGTTATCTTTTGGCGGTATTAATTAAATATTCTAAGCTGCTTGCACAGGTTTAATTCCACTGATCAATATATGGATGATATGAATATTTCAATCCTTGGTAACAGACAAAAAATTAATAAATAAGGAGATATTGCCATGAATATACTTTTCTTTCTCGTTGCAATCATAATTGCAACCTATTCAATTCAAGACTGAATCTAGTTTGATAATCTCACAGAGGAGATTAGTCTGCGCCCATGTCAGGGAGCAGTTGGGCAAGCAAGGTAAGAGGAGCAGGTGGAAGGCCCGCGGCCTCCAACGTTCAAAACGCCCTGGAGAATCCAGCGGAATTAACAAAAATACTAAAAAATTGGCGGTCACTATTTCCCCAGAGATACTCACATGGCAAGCACGATGCAACCAGTACATAAACACGCCACACTCCCAGCCACTTCCATTGGTGGATTTTGGAGTCCACGTGTTTCTGGACATCCAAAAAATGGCCTTATGGGAAAAATTTTGTGAAGATGTGCACACAATTTTCCTGACTGCGGTGTACGTTGCACCTCACTCCATGTCATGCGGTTGGCTGGACCTAGGTTTCAAAAGCAAAACGGCAGCAGACGAGGCTGCAGCAGTGCGCATAGTGGTTGACCTCCCCAAAGGGCAATGGGTCATCGAAACTAAACGCACCAGATGGACAAAATCAAAGCAAATTTTCCTCACGTTTGACTTTTTGCCTACTACGGTAAAACGTGACAATTTGGAATAACACCTAAAAGATGGTCTCGCCATATATGGCGAAATACAATCTTTTGAAAGCAACATTTCACGCTGATGCCACACCTGTGCACTGGCAAAGCCATCGCAGTTCTGACCCCAACTGAGGAGATCGCGAAGGACCTAACCCAGATCCCGCACTCCACTTTTATTGATATCACAGGGCATACCACCCACCCATTCTGGGTGATCGTAGACAGCGCGCCCCCCATTTGCACCCACTGTGACACATTTGGCCATAAGGCACATGCATGCCTCATCAAGGAGGGCGTCACATTCCAAGAGCACCCCTTGGCGGCCATGGCCAGCGGAGAGGCGCACTACAAACCAACCGCAAGCACCAAGGAGGCCTTCCCATGGGGAGCACAAGGCTGCTACCTATTGGTAAATCCTATCTCCCCACAAGAGCAGAAGAAGGCCAAGCAGGCCCGTAGGGGTGTGGCCAAGGAAGCGGCCAAAGCCACCACCGCTATCCCACACTCACAATGCCAGGAGGACATGGAGACCTTCGCAGTGGAAGCGACTTGGGAATCCATCAACCAATCAGATTGGGAAGACCATGCCAAGCGGGCCACTCAATCTGAGGATCTGATGGGAGATTTGATCTCACCCAATCGTTACACCCAAGCTCTGATCAAAACTTTCTTGGGACCCATCCCAACTGAAAATTTTTTTGACCCACTCAACGGTGCACCAAACTCACCCCCACCGCAAAAAATTCGTAGACGTCAGGAAAACAAAAAGCAAAGGCTAAAGCCAATGCGACTCTTTCTGCAAAAATCAACAAAAACTCCGATAGCATTGCTGCTAACACCCGCGCTTCTGTGAAGGCCCGCGGGAATCTAGAAGAGGCTGGTGGTCCTGGGTGCCCACCCCCTTGCACTTAAGGTGCAATGGGGGAAACCTTCACCATAGGGATGTTAATTATCGCCGGACTCAAGGCCTCCCCGTCCTGGGCTAGGAAACTGAGTTTTTTACAACACAATTTACCCGTGGATATCCTGGCCATCCAGGAGTCCCACTGTCCACGAGGTTCCGAGGAAGCTTGGAAAACAATGCTCCTCCCATCCCTATCCTTTTGGTCGATGCACTGTGGGGTGCTAACTTGGAAAAATAATTTTTTCAGTTTTATCCTCAGAAACATTCCTAAATGGCCGAGTGCTTGTTGTCACCTTCTCATGGGCCAACGTAGCACACGCAATCATCAACATCTATGCCCCAAATGGTGCATGCAAGCGTCAGGAATTTTTCTCATCGGTCAAATCCCTCCTGCTACCCCCAGACTCCTTCATAGTCAGCGACATGAACTGTTGGCTAAACACACCAATGGACTGGTGGCCTTCCTCACCCCACGCCCCCCAGGGTCACGTAGAACTACACGTTCTAAAGGCCACCCTCGGGTTAATGGATGCACTGCCGCAGCATGCCCCGCTGCTTGAAAACATGACATGGCTTTACGTCTACAATGGCCAATTAAGGTCCATGACCTGCATCGATATTATTCTAACACCGGCGAAATTCCAACCCCACATCTCCCTATTCAAGACAACAAAATTGGAATTCTCTGACCATTGACTGGTCTCGCTAACCTACCACCTACCTGTCACGGCTGCTAAGGCCCCACATTGGTACAAAATCTGCCCCCCGAGCTCAGGTTGCCAGGATTTTCCACGTGGGTAGAAGAGGCAACTATGGCAAAAAAGTTTGTTACACCATTTTGTGCGGACCCCATTTCCACATGGGCAACTTTCAAAGATGACACCATCCACCACTCTCGCCATCTCTCCTCCAGACGCTCATGAGCCACATCAGCAGTTATCTCACGCGCTCTGGCAGAGTTCTCACACCTGGAGTCCAATATCCCAGTTACAGGATATAGCTCTGCATGGGGACAGAAGTGGGTGGAGGCAGCTGCCCACCTCAATGCACTCGAAAAACAACATAAACATCAGGTTTGTGTTCAGTACAGGGCCACACACATCACAAAAGGCGACAAGTGCACCGCACATTTCTAAAAAAAAATTTCGCACCATGCCAGAGCGTGGCCTGCACACAGGTGCGAAGATCAGATAATTCTATTGCGGATACACCAGCCAAAGTGGCAATCAAAATGCAACAGTATCACTCCAAGTTGTACCGCTCTGACCCAATTCAGCCGGCTGAAGTGGTGGAATTTCTTGACTGAGCCCACATCCACTCCATTTTCTGATACCCAGAAATAATTAATTTGATTACTCCAAACAAATTATGGACAGCCATTCGCAGTGCACCAAACTGAAAATGCCCAGGCCCAGATGGCATTCCATATGAATTCTACAAAAAATGTTTTAAATATACATCCCCATTGCTGCTCGCCTCACTTAACCAAAGCCCGATGGAAACGCGCCTCCTACCAGGAGGACATGAGGCCTTCACTGTCACACTCTTCAAGAAAGGGGATAAGCTAGACTTAGCCAACTGGCACCCCATATCTCTAACAAACACAGGCACCAAAATTTTAACAGAAATCATGGCTAACCGTTTAGGGACTGTAGCATCTGCCACCATCTCCCCAGAACAATTCGGTTTCATCCCCAGAAGGTCAATTTGGGATAACATGCACTCTGTGGCTAATGCATGTCAGTCCACAGCCTCTGGGGCACTTGTATTCTTGGACCAACAAAAGGCCTATGATAGAGTAAACTGGGAATACCTCAGGGCCTGCCTCCATCAATTCCGCCTACCCCCTCGCTTCATCAACTGGGTAATGCTGCTCACAGAATCAGCAACAATGGCAGTGCATGGCCCTGGCTTCCTAACGGAAGCAGTCCGGCCACAAAGGGGCTTGCAACAAGGGGACCCCCTCAGCCCACTCTTATACAACTTTAGCCTTGACCCACTACTGCGAAAGGTGAATGCCCAACTCACTGGGGTCCATGTGCCAGGCCAAGCCCCAGTCAAGATGATGGCGTTTGCAGATGATTGTGTGGTTGGGGTGTCTAATAATCAAGATGCACGCGCGCTTGAAGCTCTCATCCAGGAGTATTCTCGTGTGAGCAACGCGGCACTGAACGCTTCCAAAACTGAAATCATCCTCCTTGGTCAGTTTCAGAACTGCTGGACCCCAGCAATTAGTTCCCAACCTGGCCCATCTGCTCGCCCACGTCCTCGCCCTACAAATTCTAAACACACCGCCCCACTGGTGCTCCCCTTCATGCCACGTCCTACCATAGGACCAGTACGCCATCTGGGCGTGTGGATGGAGGCAGGCGGATATGCGTCAGCAGTAATGGAGTGCCGTATTCTGGATAACGTGACGAAGCGAATCGCCTCTCTCAGAGCCCACCCTACTTCCCTTACTGGCAGGATTGTTTTAGCCAACTCCATGCTCCTCTCCAAAGTCTGGTTTGGAGCCCATGCCATCCCCTTCTCCCCAAGCTTCTACAAATCCTTGTACGCCTTGCTGCAAGGATGGCTTTGGTTGGGCCGCCTTCCACCAGTGCGGTTAGAGGTCATGTTTGGCACTCAACATCATTGTGGCATGGGCCTGCTTGACTTCAACACCATGCCACCAAGATCCTGGGTACCTGGATTGCGGCCATCACCACCCCTACACTCCCCTCCCAACACTGGTCCCGCGCAGCCCACTCCAGCCTCTCCCGCGCCTTGGGCCTCAACAATACATCGAACCCTCACTCCCTGATGAAATACCTCGCTTCACATACATCGGCCACAGGTCCTCACGGGTCTAAAACCCACTACAAACGAATCCTCCTCTCCATGCGGAGCGCTGAGTGGAGAATTCGTATTAGCGGACATACAACTCAAAGAGGCCGCCCCTCTCCTCAGTTCACACAAGAGGTACAGGGGCTACCCATCCATGATGGCGTGATCCCCATTCGACCCCATGTCCTATCCAGGGTGGACTACCTGGACATGATGGACATCCCTTACTACATTGAGACCCAAAAAATATCTGGAAATATGTACACCATCCTCTGTTACAACCTCAAGTCCGCTCCCATGTGTGGCGCTGCCTGAGGCGGGTGTATCATACAGCTGAGCACTCTAACGCTTTACACTCATCCTGTGTTGTGTGTGGCCAGTATGGAACTCTGTTTCACGCCTGGAGAAGTGCCCTACCTCTAAAGTGATATGGCGCGAAGTTCAACGTCTTCTGGGCCAGGATCAAACGCATCCCTTAAGTCTGTCAAGAGATATGTTCGCTATATCAATGGCCTCCCCCTTCTGCCCTCCCTTCATGCTTTGGTGGTTGCAATCGCCATGTGGACCATCCACACGATTGTCTTAGATGCCATCGCAGGCTCCACCCCCACCCTCCCAGAAGCGGCACACAGATTCCGGTCCCATTTGGTGGACCACTTTAAAGCGTGGATGTTTGGATACCTCCCACCGCATTGCTGACAGCTGGTCTCTTCCTGGTTCCCAGTCTGGTTCATCAAATCAGACCCCTTCCTCCACACGTGCTCAAAAGTGGCTATGGCCCCTTCACACGTTTCCTCCCCCTCTCATAAGTGGCGTTCCCGCTGGCAACAAGAGATAGCATCGCTTCTCTGGGGTGCCTCCCCTAGTACTAAGTTTTGTCTCTTCTGAGTCATATTCGGAAGTGTCCATCCCATGGTTGGCCTTCCCCGCAATAAATTTTAAAATTTAAAGGAGATATTGCCATGAAGGATACCAATTTACAAAATATATAGTATAACGGACCACTTCTTCTAACCCTTTTCTTCCCTCTTATCTGTTAAAAGACCTCCCCTTTCCATTCTCTCATTTGGCTCTTAATCTCCAATATTCTTGGTCATTTTTGACCCTTCAGCTTGGTAGCTCATTATTCACTACATTTTAAGGGTTTTGTCCCATCATTGAGGCTTTGGCGGAATTTCCTTCATTATCCAAACTATTACCACCTCTATTTACTCACTTTAAGTTGACATAAATTACCACCCAAATCTCGAGGCACACTTTGACATTTAAAAATATGATCCCCCAAACATATGGCTTATTTCCAGTCATGCCAATTTCTCAACATTACCACATTTGACAGGAAAATAAGTCCCTTAGTAGTTATAGGACCGCAAGAAGACAGCATGTACTTGGTTGATAATCCAACTGCTCATGGATTACTTAGTGGTGTAAGCATCGATAACAGTATTCTTGATTATCTATAATGTCTGTGTAACGCACTGGCTTCTTCCAATGAGCCACGAATGAGTTGGGCAACAGGATCCATGTTAAAGACCATAGGGCTGACAGGGCTCCTGATACTACTCTCCTGGTGCGCGCGCTACAAGATTGGACAAGCACCCCTGGAAGACAGTTGCAAGTATACTTAACCCCAGCAACATGCCTTGACTCCAAGACAAGGTATAGAGGGAGGCAATAGCCCTCCCAAGCTCACTCTCAAAGTCCAATTCTTGTTGATTTAAGCCAAACATGGCTGCAGTTAGGCAATATCTTTAAAATAAACTAAATTATAAATACTTGAATTTTAGGTTCTTTTATTTAAAATTTAGCCAAGTTGATAGAAAACAGAACTGAGGAGCCTCCAGCTCCCAGTTCCTTCCCTATATACACATGCTAAAAGCTAAAATAAAATATAATAATAGCTTATGGTGCAAACTTGAATGATGTTTGGTGTAAACTTTACAGCAGGATCGCGGAATCTTTACTCAATGATTCTGTGCCAGTTCTGATCCTCAACAGTTCCGCGCCAGTTCCATTTCGAATCCCAATTGAACCGCAAAACTCCCAAGCACCCATTTCATTACATTCTCGATTCGAATCCAAATTGAATCTCAAAACTACCCATCTTACTCGTTTTCCATTTTGTTCCGACTTGGACGCCCATCTTGCTCCTTGGCCTACTCCAAGCTCCAGCCCCT
>JAKSZP010007544.1:0-17352 GCA_022478985.1 Massospora cicadina
TCTTACTGATCATTAGTAAAAGCTGACTAATACAAAAGAAACTACTAAACACAAAAAAGTTTATAAATTAAATTATAAACAAATCCAGTAGAAGAATATATTTATTTAATGTCAACTTAAGGGTTATTTTTAGGGCTCAATTTCACCACATCTTACCCATGACGACTTACTTTCAGTGGCACTTACCATTGTAAAAAGTTTGTAAGAACGTCTACATATACTTCAACTCAAGGCATCATGCTCAGCCTCAGGGTCAGTGTAAACACCGTCATCCTTCTTCAGATGGCGTTTCATCACGTCTTCAAAATAGCTGAACTGATTTATTTTCACATGCAATTGGCAGCACATGCCAATGCGATTCATATCACTAATTAGTAATTAATTTGATCAAAAGCTCGACTGATATTATAACTAATTTTGACATAGGCCAACAAAGCCCAAGTGCCCAAGTCATTAAGTCAAAACTTAATCTAAGTCTGACCTAACCAACAAAGCCCTTGAGCCCATGTCATCATAGTCGAACATAATTAAGTGAAATTGCTAGGCCGCAATTTCCAAGTTTGGATATACTTAGGATACACCTGAACCATAATCGCTGATATCTGATATGATCAGATATCTGATGATTAGTTCCAGTCAATTACCCAACATTAGGTCAACTCAATCCTTGGTGCAGGAACACCTCACCAAAGCTATTGATGACTACAAGAGGTTTTGCAGATTGTAAGTGGCTCCTGGGTCACAATATTACAGTGGGTTACTATGTTAAGCTTGATACCCACCATTTATGTATTCAAGTGCCTTCTTGTAAATTCGCGAGCAAGTGCTCTGGCCCCAATTTGGTGGGTGAGGTCTTGGTAAAATGCGCGTTCTGGCTAAAGCTTCCAGCTCACTGGAAACAGCATCCCTTCTTCTACATTTCCCAGCTGTCACCCTGAAAGGGTATGGTCCCCGCGGAACCTGAACCAATCATCATCTAGGATGTGGAAGAGGCTGAGGTGGAGAATATCCTGGCATCCCACATGTCCCACCATCCATAAAATACCTCGTGGCTTGGAAAGGTTACCCAGCTTATGGGAACAGTTGGGTCAAGGCACACAATTGTGCAAATTGTATAAAGTTGGCTGAAGCAAATCACAAAACCCACCCCAGCGCTCCCCACCCTCCCCAAAAACCTGCAATGGTAATGGTGATCAAGTTGCCCAAGGCACACAAGAATGTGGCTCTCGTGCGGTTTCCCAGTGGTGGGGCCCTTCCTTTGGAAAAAGGAAAGGGTAATTTAAGTCCCAGGGAACATCCTCTGGGTGTCAATCAGGCAATTGCCCATTCCTGAGCAGGAAGGCATCAAAGTGGATGGCTGTACCCCTTGTTACTCAGGGCGATCTCGCTCACATGGTATATGAGCGCTGGGTAACAGCTCTCCCACTTCAGATCCCACTTCCAGTACCCACACTCTCCTCAGAAGAACTGCTACAAGGAATCAGCAATACTGCACCAAAATCACCAAAATGAAATCGATTGGAACTAATAAAAGCAGCAATCAGCCTAATGCTTAGATTTCAAATAGTCAAAAAGGTATGAAGACTGATCTATCAGCTGGAATGCCCAACGGTTGCGATTTAGTTATCACATCAATCAAAAAAATCTCCCCCTCCTAAAATTGTTGGGGATCACCCCCAATGGGCTGGTAACAGCATCGGAAAATATCAATGAGGTTTTGAAGCTTCCTGCTGGCAAATCGGCCATTGCGCCTGATGTAATGCCACTGACTGAAATGACCCAGCGACTGAATAGGGAAGGTTGGATGTCCTGAACCCATTCCCAACCAAATGGGCCCACCTCAATGTGGAGTGGCCTTATAATTCCTGCTGCTGGTCGGGCTAAATGCTGTCCCACCAACCATTGAAAAACTTTCCTAAAATTTAGTTTTTTTATGTTGAGAATTAAGCTGCCTTTTTCATCAGCGCTCTCATACCCCTCGGGGTTAATGGCAGTGTTCATCTGGTATTTTATTTTGTGCCTGTACAAAATTCTGGCTCACCGGCAGATATTGGTGGAACTCCTTTCTGGTTCCATATTTTTCATATCAGCAGCAGTTCCCTGGGCATTCTGGTTTCCAATTGGGTGCTCTGGAACCTTGGCTGGAAGGCCAGTCTAATTCTTACTTGCTGTTCGCCTGAAAAGTAGTGAGATCCTAATTACTAATCCAATGCATCGTCAATCTCTGACAAGACATACAAGTCCTTATTTGTAATATTGTTGAGCTTACAGTAGTCTATCACCCCTCCAGTCAGTGCCATCCTTCCTTTTTACAATCAGAATAGGAAAAGCCCATGGACCCTTGGATGGTTTGAGCATCCTTACTCCAGAATCTTCTCAATTTCTTACATGATAATGTCTTTAGCTGCCCTCAATTAGAAGATTGGACAAAATTAAATAGAGAGTATGTCTCCAATGTCCATTTGATAGACCACCCTCTGAGCACATTGTAAATTGTGGTTGTCAACAGAAAAGTTACCTTATAGTAATGAAAGTAAAGCTATCACTTGGCCTTTTTGCTCTCCCCATAATCCTATTATAATCTCCCGCGGTACCACTGTCATTGCACTGGGATTTGACTTGAAGGGCAGACATAATTCATCCAACAACCCAAATTTGTGAACCTGAAGGGCCTCCTCAGCTGGGGCCAGGTGTAAATATGCCACTATTTGGTGTCAGCGGATTTGCATTTGTTTGTTTTGAAGATTCGCTCACAAAACTTTGATCTCCCCATGGATCGAGAGTATAATCCCTGGAGCCACAAGAGGTTCAAGCCACACTTGCAGATAGGGCCCAATGACCTCCCCATAGAGCCTGGATGGTAATTTTTACATCTAACTCAGTGACACTTTTTTGGTGCTGGAAGGAATAAATATAGGCCCAGCATCTTGGAGAGTAGCCCTTGATATTCATATATCTGCTGAGGAAGGGCCAAATTTTACTTTTTACTCAATGATAGCAAGCTGGAATCACCCAATCACTATATGAAAGATTGATATGGCCCATGTGCACTGGATCCTTCGTCACTCCGCTAGAGGTAAAGTAAATTGGGATTCACCGCCTCAGAATTTCAAAAGTCTCCTCTGTCTTATTATTGACAGCACTGAAGTGTTTTAGAAATGCAGTTCCAATTAGCAGGCCTTAGTTACTGTTGGGTAGAACTATTTCTAGCTACAGCATCAATTGACCCAAACTGCAAAGGTAACACGCTGTACGCTCCCTCAGAGAACATGCTTTCTTCTCCAGTGGTCCCGTACACCATTCAATTTTCACATTAGGATATAACATCAACTTTGACATCAAATTAGTAGAGTTATGATGACTAGAGCACCTGTATCTTTTATAGCGCAAACTCTATTTTTTGCTAAAAAATGTCACAGTATGTACACTCAGAATTTAAGAATATTGAAGTTTAATACATGAAAATTTACAGGATCTCTTATCCCAAGAAAATTCATAATTTCCTCTCTGACTTTGGGGTATTTTTTAACAATGGCATCTACCGTAAAGAATGACGTTTACTCCTTTCAGGGTTGGCGCATCTGCGGATGGATCCAGATTGTCCAAAGAAGCTTGATTGAACATTTGGCAGGTGTATGGCTTCAGTTGCTCATGAGGTCCTTCATCCACCAAAGCCTTGGCTTGCGCACGCATCAGTATGTTCACTCCTCCAATGGTTGCAGGTATAAAATTCCCATCATTGTATTGAAGGACTTCTGTTGGATATACTACAAATGATTCAGGTGGGGCTTTTGGGCTAAGATATCAGAGATAGAGATTCCCATCTCTACTCCTTTCCATCTTTACCCTGGTAGTATTGATCCTGTTGCACGTAGTGAACATGATGGTTAGGGCAACTCCATGCCAGATGGCCAGGGCGACCACATTTAAAGCAATTAACCCCACAAGAGCCGTGATCTTGATTCCCTAAAAGGGTCCAGGAAGATTTTTGTTGACATTTGGCATATTCAGGGCCAGGTCATTTGGATAATTGCTAACTTTTCGGCGTAATTAGGTCTGGGTCAGTTGTTGGGTTGCTGATGATTTTCATAAACAGGACCGGAATGAAAGTCAAACTGCTGGGGTAATTTGGCTGAGGACGAGGCACTGGATTATAATAAGGCGGGGGTTATTAGGCGGAATTTTGGCAGGACAAGAGTATTCCACAAAATAAGATGGTCCAGCGGCAGAGGTATGTTTCTGCTCTGTATGGGGCGAAGGGAATTTAGTGGATATATGGCGCAATATCTGAACAATTTTAAGCAGGAGGACATCATCGTCCAATATTGGAGAAATGACGTTGTAAAGCTCACAGTATGGCTTAACAACGGAGTTCATTGCAATGCATATGTCAGCTTCTGCTAAAACGCCTGCCCCAATTAGCACATGAGATTCCGCTGTTAAACGGTCAGCAAACGCCGGGAGGGTCTCATTACAGTGGAACCCAATAGTTAAAAACTCTGCCTTTCACTGCAACATTTTTGAGGTAACCCTGAACTGTTACAGCACAGTAGTATTTACTTCTTGGTAGAAAATGGAGCTGCTTGGAAGATAGCATGTGACATGATCAGCACTCCTAACATCCAAGGCTGAACTCACTAGTTTAGATTTATGCCAATATGAAGCAACTTCTGCTGCAAACTAAAAACGTTTGAAGAAGCCATGGATATTCCCATTATAATTAAACAGAGGCAGTATTCCAATGTAGACCTCCTCTTCCTGCTCATAGACGCGACTTTTTGGGACGTACTGTGGAATGTGTTGAGACCTATAAGCAGTCTCTCTATGAGGAGCTGGTCCAGCGGAAGTTTGGAGGTCCACTGCTTCAGAGGTAGCGTGGGCCTCTGCGGTGGGAAGCACTGCCATCACTTGAGGGAATTGGTTCTCTGATTCATAACCATATCCAGAGCTGCACTCCTGGGTGTAGTAGCTCATGCCAGTATATTAGTCTTCAACATGCAATTCTCTTCATTAAACTCCTTGTCCTTATCCTCTTCTTAACCAGGGGACTGAATTTCATTTTAATTCCACAATGCGCATTGCATTCTTTGGTAGTATTTTCCAAGCGAATAGCAAGTTGCTGTTTGTTGTCCAAAAAGTTTCATTTGACTAATCGTGCTGTCAAGGTGGTTCATAACATAGTTCCTTTCCTGAAGAAGCACAACTTGTTTTTTAAGCTCCACATTTAAAGTGAGGTTGAGTTTCCTGTATTTGGCTGGAGCAGTGTTTCTTGAAGATTCCCCAGAAACGCGGGCCTGATGTGACTTGGCCACAGACTGACGTTCTTTAATTTGTATTGGTTAATCAATGGGTTCCCTATAGTGAGCACCACCATTATAATTTTTAGCATTACCGTTAGGAAATGCAATAAGGGTCACACAGGTCAAACCCACCAAACAACGGACAGATGATGTAATGATTGGTGGTCCTCTGAACACACTTGAAAGTATAAAAAATGTGGAGCAATTTCCCTGCCCATACTTTTATTTATTATTTATAAATACAATGGTATCACGCTATTCTGTTTTCTCAAACTACTAACAACTCTCCTCTTTTAATTACCCATCTCGCTTATAGCTCAGAAACTTTTGACAATACTGGTCCCTTGCTTAGACTATTCAGTACCACTATTTCTCATTTGTTCCAGAAGGATATCATATTCTTAAATTCCTATAACATTAGTTTAAAACAATCTAATTAATATTCATCAAATGTTAACATCACCTTATGTAAAATTTATGGTTTTGGTTATTATTGGCCAATAACCCCTATAAACTTATTACTTGCACAGGTTCAGTTCTTGTGCAATTTGTTTGCGTTGTATTGTTGTTGATATAATCAGTTTATAATAGTATGATGACTATTATATGTATTTATATGCAATTCTTAGATCTGGGCTAACGCTTGGCCAGTATTTCCACTTAAAAACTTGATTTGTCTCGATATAGGTATTTATTCCCTTGTACTGTCCAACCCAATCTTCTCTAAGATTCCCTGGTGACAGTTTCTCCACTTTGACACACAGTAGGCAGCAATCCCCAATTTGTTTATGCTTCTTCTCTGGATTCCCGCTCAGATCCTTACTCTTTTCCTTAAAGAGTCTCCCAATTATTGCATACAGAAAAATATCCCTGTGAAAGAATAGTACAATTGAAAACTGAAAAATTTACTTAAGCTATATACCGGATGAAAACTATATAATTGAAGAACTATATAACTGTTTTTTATTATAAGTGAATTCTAGGTAATATAAAGTGGGGATTCAGTCATCCAACCCTCAGTTGACACCTCTAAAATGAAATGGCAGCCATTGCCGTTGGATCACCCATCCTCATCTCTGCAGCGATGATTTTCCTCATTCTGGCTAGGATTTGTCATTGGAAATCCTTGAGACCTAAAATGGAAAGAGTCAGAAAACGTGTTACTAACATTTTCCTCTCGATCCAAGTGAAACAACCATAATTGGCTAGTACCCTGCTTAGGTAATGGTAATTGTTACCCATTAAGGAAGGTCACAAACCAACTATTTTTTTTGTAATTATAGGTGGCATCACTTGCCTTGCAACTTACTACTTACATTCTCAATCAGCAGGTGATGAACCTGACCAATCCCAATTGGTACACCTGATAGTTAATCACTATCAGATGCCCCTATTTTGTCAGCAACTCCAGCTGACAAGATCTTAAGCATTAATCCAGATTGATCCCTGATTGATCTGACCAGGCGAATATCCTAAAATCCCCTGAACATAGTTAATCTGAAACCAGGGGCAACCAATTTCCAATTCACCTCACTTTAGGGAATTACCCCTAACGATTCCTGGTAATATAGCAGGCTGAGAATATGGGCAAAAAATCAACACATTCCCCTATTGCCTAGATTTTCATCGAGAAAAGGACTGGGGTAGGAGAACACCACTTTGGACACTTGGTTGAATACTTCATTTGCTCAAGCGGAGTATGATTGTCAATACTCAACGCTTCTCAGAATGACCTTCAGCATATGGCTCTCTTCCTCTTCATCCTTACTACCGCCTACTCAAAGTGCAGTCTCCATGATCTACTGTCATGCTGGTCCGATCAATTTACTTGTGACAATATTAGTCCTGGGATCTTGTTTACCTTCATCAGGGCATATGACCTGCTGTCATATTCAGAATTCATGGTCTGGCATCCTTGATTTCCTGATTTTCTCCTCATCCTAAACAGGAGACTCTTGTCATCGATGTTTGTTTTGCAGCATAAATAAGTTTTTGTATTTATGTTCGCCCTTGTTATCTTTCTCTCATAACCTCTTGGCTCATAACATCATTAATTCTTCTCTGGAGAGCTTATACCAGGAATTTTGAGATTAATTTCTCCAAAATTGGAGCTTAATGGATTTTAGAGTGCATAATGTCAACTTCCATATATAGATCAAACATCCTTCCTCTCATACTGCTCATAGGTCAAATTCTGAGTCACGGTACCTACAGCAACTCAACAGTTTGTCTGATCAAGATCTTCAGCTCTTCCAGCAGATGAGTTAGAGTGCATAACGAATCCTTTTCTATGGTCCTTCCAGGACTCATACGCCTAGTCTGGCACCAGCAGCTATTCCTTCTGTGGAATTACCAGAAACGGTAACCAACCTTACAGAAATCAGGCTAGTGATCACTTGAACAACTTGAAGCTGATTCTTCTTCTGTCATCAATTCCAGAGTTAGATTTTTGAAACTCTCCTTGATTTGGCTCCATTTGCAGATGTGCCAAACATCATTGTGGGTGCTCCTAAAATTATGCCCTTCACTCTTAATCGCTCTTTTCTTTCCAGGTTGGACTTGCTTCCTGAGTTCCGCTTCTTACTTGTACAATACTACAAACCCGTTGTCTTGACTACCAAGCTCACCATTGGCAGCAGTATTTATTTCAAACTTCCCTACGCAGAATTGAGGGCTTAAGTCACTGAGGCTTTATCCCTAGCGCTGAATCCTTCTTACCTGAGAATATCCTAGATCAGGATACCACCAGTTATGCTCTTCGCTTTGCTGGACAAGTTATTAAAAGTTGGGCCATAAAGCTTCCAGCCTCACCCATGTTCCATCGCTCCTTATGCTTCAGCTTCCATGAAGCTCATAGTCATCACTTGTAGGATGCCATTTGTTCCCTGCATGACTATCTCGTTTCCAGCGATTCCCATTGATATCTCCGCTGATGGCTTTAATAGGAAGCATGATTTGGCAACCCCACTCTAGCATCCCTTGTTAGCTGCCAGCCCATATGTTTTGTGTTCTTGACAAAGCCTGTCAGCAAGAGCTCAAGACTAATCTTCTAGCTCTGGTACCATATGGGATTACTCAGGGTTATTCACTGACTGCCTCTTTCTATACTATTTCTTCCCTCCCCGCTCCAGGGTTTTGCGATTAGCTTCTTCTGACACCTCAATTTTCCTTCCCCTAGTCACTTTCTCACAGGGATCTGCATCCGCTCAAAGAACTTGGTTTTGTGTAGGTCTAGCCCTCACTAGCATCTTATCTCACATAGATTTTGATGGTTTATTCATTCCTACAGCGATCCATCCTCCCTCCCCCAAGAGGCAAAATAGGCGGAATCATTCCCATATCAAGGATAATCAATAAAAATAAAAATGATAAAAATTTATCAATTTTTTTTATGCAGTTTTTAATCTTTTTCACTTAATCTTTTATAAATCTTTGTTTCTTCTTTTTTTTCCATAGGACTTGACCTTGTTTCAGTTCAGCGGTACATCTTAATTTTCCCCAAACTTGGTCTTAGGTATTCTTAAACCTACCAGTTTTCTATAGTTCAGAGGTCCTTTTTTCGGACTTAACCATCTAGATTGGTTCAGAGTTCCTTTTTTCAGACTTGCCCTAATCATTAGGACATAAACAACTTTTTGGTTCAGCGATCCTTCAGAGGAACTTTTTTGTTATTTTTTCATCAATACATCGCTTCAGATACCTAGCATGGACTCAATTTACAACTCTTCCATCCAAGAGATTCTTGATGGAGTAGGCGTCAGTCGCCGTCTTGGCAATAACTTCAAATGGACCTTATCACAACTCATCCAGTTTGTTTCTTCTCCTGAAACCATGCATATTGCAATAGGCAACTCTTTTGCCTATTTGATGTTCTGCTAAGGCCAATCAGTTCTAATCTTCTGTTGATTTTGATCATATCCTTTTCTTCAACATAGTATTAAATGCCTGAAATTTTATTTCAATCAAGATAATTGTCAGTCAGTTCAAGTACTGTTCAGCACTCATCCCCAATGTTGGTTCTATCACCAAATATAAAATCTGTGGCAACGCGACCTTCCACCCATATAGCAATTTAGCTGGCGTTCTTCCCATAACTGTATGATGACTGATATTGTAGGCAAACATCACTGAACTAAGGTACATCTCCCACGCAGAAGTTTTTTTCTGCGACCAGCTTCCTCAGCATAGCAGCCAGCATTCCATTCACTCGTTTTACCAGTCCATTTGTCTCCAGCTGGTAGGGTATAGACATAACTCCTCTGATCCCCATTATCTCATTCAGTCACAGGTTCACATGAGACGTGAAGTTGTCCTATTATTGCTAAGCAGGACCTGCAGGCATCCATGTCAAGATATTACTTGATCCAGGATGATCTTCGCGGTGCTAATAGCATCTACTTTTGCCAGGGCCTTTGTCTCAACCCATCTCGTCAGATGGTCAATAGCGACTATTATTTACTTGACCACCCTGTGCTCATCATTAGTGGTCCCATCACATCGATGGACACCATATGCCAGGCAAATCCAGGGCGGACCAGTTGGTATCCAGTTGTATTCTTATGTGGCTTTTGCAGCTGGCATTCTACACAACAAGCTAGATAGTTGGTGAGATTGTAGTTGATTGACTCCCAGTAGTAGTACTGGCGAATATGGTCAGTTGTTTTTCTCAGGCCACCATGCCTGACAATCTTATGAGCATCTTGAACGATAGCTACTCTTTCCAATGACTTCAGGAATAGGAACGCTTCCCATAAATCGTCCTAAACACTTGTCCATCCATGGTCTCGGTGTTTTCCATTGCTTTTTGGGACTTACCTTAGATTTCTCAGGGATTGTTCCCAATTTCTATAATGACCATTATCTGAAATAACTCATATGACTGCGGGTATACCATCTGGACCATTGGTAACCACAATAAGCCATTCACATTCTAGCGAGAAGCCCCAACTTGGTGGACAATCTCATAATTATAAGCCTGTAGCTTAAGTGACCATCAGGACAGTCATCCTTCTGGTTCTCATAAATTATGGAGCCAACGCAACGAGGAGTGGTCTGTCACCACTTTAAAGTGTGTTCCATGGATGTATACCCTAAACTGCTTACAGGCATAAATGACTGCAAGGACTTCATGCTCAGTTACATTGTAGTTCCTCTCAGCGGCTGAGAGTGTCTGGCTCACATATGCCACCAGATTTTCATCCCCAAGTTCATCTACTTGGCTTAATACGGTGCTGATTGCCATCAACAAGGCATCAGCTTGTATAATAAACTCTTGATTGAAACAAGGATATTTCAAAATCGTGGAATCTATTAAGTACCAGCATAACTCATTGATTTATTCCTTCACTTCTTAATTCCATACAAATCCTTTATTCACATCCTTCAACAGAAGGAATAAGGGCTCGGCAATTAGGGAAAAGTCCTGAATAAATCTTCTGAAGTATCTGACCATTCCAAGGAACTTTTGATATCTTAAAACTCTTTAGCACAGCCATCCGTTCTCTGCCTTCTATCTTCTGGGATTGTGGCTGCAATCCACTAGAGTTGATCACGAATTCCAGATTTTTCAACTCTTTTTTGAAGAAGTGACACTTCCTTAGCTCAATCTCCAGTTTGTCCACATAAAGTCTCTTGAATACTTCTTCCAGTTGGTGTAATTGGTCAGTAAACATCCTACTGAACACATTGATATCAAACAAGTACACCAGGACACATGATAACTTCAAATCGCTCAGTATAGCGTCCATGGCCCTCTGGAACTTTGCAGGCGCATTGCATAGACCCTGCGGCATCTTCATCAGTTGGTATAACCCCTGCGTGGTAATTTGCGCATTTTTGGTCTTCTTTTGGCAAATCGATTTTCCAATAACCTGAGATCAGATCCATTGTGGAGAAATACTTCTCTTCTCCTAATCGATCTATGCATTATCAATTCTTGGTAGGGAAGATGAATCCTTCTTTGTAATTTTATTTATCTTTTGGTAGTTGATCACCACCTGATTGGAGCCAACTTAATTCTTCATGATAATAATTGGACTCGATTAGGGACTCAACAATGGAACTAGAAGCCCATACTTCACTAGTTTGCTA
Organism: Massospora cicadina; assembly: GCA_022478985.1. NCBI lineage: Eukaryota > Fungi > Entomophthoromycota > Entomophthoromycetes > Entomophthorales > Entomophthoraceae > Massospora > Massospora cicadina. The sequence continues at coordinate 11,391 of JAKSZP010007544.1, forward strand.
ATTTTATCTTCCACTACCTCTTCAGCCACTTTTTACCATTAAATTGGTCTCATCCTGATTGGCAAATTTTCTTCAGTGTCAACCATGTGGATCACATCTCTTGCACAACCCAAAACATGGGCATCCTGGGCAAATACTTTCCAATAATTTTTGAACAATTTGAAAACCTCCTCTTACTGGCCTTCCATCAGATCAGCGATTTGCTCTCGATCAACCAATAGGTTGATACTCCCAGTTACCCCTGCCAATAATCCCATCTCATTGAGAGTCCCAAAATTTTGGAATTGTCTTAATTTGGCCTTCGGTATTAGATGAACAAATTTGATAATCTTATTCTTCCTAATCTTCATCAGTATTCCACTCAAATTTGCCAGGAGAACTCGAATTTCCCCATGGCCCAGCATTATTATTCCAGGAGACACCCAAGGCTCTACTCTGGACTTCTTCCAGGGGCTTTCAACCTCCCCATACAGATGCTCAGGTATCTCCAATGTCAACTATCATCTGCAATCCTGGCGGTATGGTTTCATTATTCTTGATCTTCAGTAAAATTCCCCCCACATTGGTAGCAGACCTAATGTTTCTAAATATCTGTTTGAATGCTTTGGGTTTATTCCCCTGCACAGCTCAGTTGTTCGTCTCTTTAGCACCTTTGTTCCCCTTTGTGGGATTTAATTTGCATACTGGATTGGATTAGAAACTTATATTTTAGGCATCAAAGGTTGCTCCCAAAATTTTCAAATTATCTATCATTTGAGAGGTAGTGTTTCCATCACGACATGGAAGACATCATTCTATGCAAATTTTGATAGGGCCAAAGAGCCGCTTGTAATGCAATTCTGGCATCATAGTTGTTCAGTACCTTTGCTCCAACCAGGATTTGTGACTCCAGGTAGAACTGATCTGCAAAGTTTGCTAAAGATTTGTCTTTATGGAACTGAATGCCCATAAACTCCTATTTGAACTTCAATATGTGTGTCAGACTAACAAATTCCTTAATTATGGCCACCTTGGCCTCCACGTACGACCAGCTGACCCCTCCAGGTGAGGCAATAATAAGTTCCAACAGTCAGTGTCTAGGCAATTCATGACTGTCAACGCCTTTTGATGATCACCGTAGCTGTACATAGTCAAATCAAACAGTCAGAAAAATGGTTGGGCATTATTCTATTGGAATGTCAGCATTTTTTGGCGTTGCCTTAAATACCTCCAGGTTATCTCTAGCTGATTCTTTAGGTTTGGCCACTCGGCTTACTTGTGGAGTGACTTTGGGAATCATCTCCAAAATGGCAGCAAAATCTGGTGGCATGTTTCTAGGGGTATTCAACTTCCCAATTATTGTATGAGGACTTCTTTCTTCAGCATTAGTTGCTGCATATGGCTCACAATCACTTTGTGAGTTTTTAGCTCCTTGATCTGCTTGAACAGTCACACAATATCAGCGCTGGAATTTCTCTAAAAGAACATGATCCGCTTCCTATCCTGTTTTTAGATATAAGACCTCTCGAATTAAGTCCCCTTCTTTCTTATTTAAGTAAGTTACTTTTTCAAGTAACTCAAACCTAAAACTCATGACATTATGGATCCCTTCCTCCAACTTGGCGACTCATTCTTCCAAGGCAACAAATCCTGATGATCCTCTGGGTTTAGGGCATTCTGATTAATGGTGGCTAACTCCATCCATAGTTATCTTAACTTGTCTTTATATGACATCCTTCTAAGTTCTTCTACTCAACTACACCCCTTTAGTGAGCACCAATCTGCAAAAATTTATGGTTTTGTTTATTATTGACCAATAACCCCTATAAACTTATTACTTGCACAGGTTCAGTTATTGTGCAATTTATCCACATTGTATTGTTGTTGATATTATTGGTTGATAATAGTATGATGACTATTATCTGTAGTTGAATGGAATTCTTAGATCTCAGCCCAACGCTTGGCCAGTATTTCCACTTAAAAACTTGAAGTGTCTCGATATAGGGATTCATTCTCTTATACTGTTCAACCCAATCTTCTCTGAGATTCCCTGGTGACAGTTTCTCCAGTTTGACACACAGTCGGCAGCAATCCCCAATTAGTTTCTGCTTCTTCTCTGGATCTCCGCTCAGATCCTTACTCTTTTCCTTAATGAGTCTCCCAATTATCGCACAAAGCAATAATATCCTTGAGTAGGAATAGAACACTTGAAAACTGATAAAGCTTTACTACTTAAACTATATACCAGATGAAAACTATATAATTGAAGAACTATATAACTGTTTTTTATTATAAGTGAATTCTAGGTAATTTAAATTGGGGATTCAGTCATCCAACCCTCAGTTGACACCCCTTCGATGAAATGGCAGCCATTGCCATTGAATCAACCATCCTCATCTCTGCAGCGATGGTCTTCCCCATCCTGGCTAGGATTCCATCTTACACATCCTTAAGACCTAAAACGGAAAGAGTCAGAAAACGTGTCCCTAATGTTTCCCTCTTGATCCAAGTGAAACAACCATATTTGGCTAGCGACCTGCTTAGGTAGTGGGACTTTTTACCCATTAAGGCAGGTCACAAACCAACTGATAGATTTGCTAGTTACAGGTGGCATCACTCGTTTTCAAACTTACTGCCTAATATTTAAAGAGTTGAAGATGAAACATGACTTAGCCCAATTGGTACACCTGATAGTTAATCACTATCAGATGCCCCTATCATGTTGGAAATTCCACCCAACGAGATCTTAAGCATTTGTACAGATCGATCCCTGACAGATCTGACCAGGCGAATTTCCTAAAATCCCCCAAACATAGAAACTCTGAAATCAGAGTCAACCGATTTCCAATTCACCTCACATTAGGGAATTATTTCCTAGCGCTTCCTGGAAATCTAGCAGGCTGGGAATATGGGCAAAAATCCCAACACCTTATTACATCATTTAACGTGAATAATAACAACCCTTTAAAACCCAATATCGCCTCATCTTAAGGCGCTCAATAAATTGTAACTAATCATCATGGTCAGCATATTCTCTTCAATTCGCCGTAGCTATTCAGGGCTTATTTTCCAGTCATATTTGAATCTTGACACCAAAAAAGATTGAAATGGGCTCAAAGCTAAAAATTAGTGGTTATGGCAAAAAATGGTAAGTTAGGAAGGTTATATAATATTTTATTGAGATAGAAAGTGTCAATATTTACAGGGCGTTTAGGGATATAGTGTTCAAGGACCTTAATGCTCTGTATGATCAGGACTTTTAAAACCTTATGATTTGACCACATGGCTGGCGCCCTCATTGTACTGCATCATCCTCATGACCGCAGCATCAGGGGCCATTTCAATTGTAATTTGGGAAGCTATGTCTAAATGTATGAAAATAAACCATCAATTCTGTTCATGTAATTCTTTTTGATCAAATCAGTTTCTGGCGCCTTATGGGTAAGGTTCCGTTCAGGCTGTTTCAAGCATCTATTTGTCAAGGCTCAATTTGGGAGCAGGAATTTCAACTCACTCGTCATTTCAAATCCTGACAAACACCCAAGACAAGTAGTAGGTGCCTCCCCCTAGTTTAAGCTTGCCCTGACCCCAAGCCAGTGGGCTCCTCAGCACCTTTATCAATACAGAGTCTACTGAGACGTACTTATACAAGATTGGATACATTATCCAATATATTCTCATTTTCACTGGAAGATTGCAACTAAATCCATGTTTGTGGCGAAATCTTTAGGTTTTATCAAGGGAGAATCTCTGAAAAAACAAGAGATTCTCCCTTAGATACAATAATCATAGAAAATTAAGCAGATATGAAAATCCAGAGGAGATCAGTGTGGCTAGTTTAGTGCTTGCAAATTTTTTTAAAAACTCTCAAGTCAGAGCGTTGCACAAGCCATACGCTGTATCCAGTTCTGGAGGTATCTAGAAAACTGAGAGGATTGAGAAAACAACTTTGGACATGTTCCCAGCGCCCCTGGGTATACCTGACCTTCACTCTATTTCATACAAGTTGTCAGTCATCCACATGCCAAAATAAAAACTGGTGCTTGTCTATTTTATAGTGCTGGGTTATTTTTACTTTCTCTTAATATTTCAATGTATCAAAGTAGAAATAGAAAACTCTTATATCCTTATGTAATTTAAGTATTCTATCTCCTCCACCAAAATTGCCGTGCAAATGGAGTGCTCCCACACATTATTTTTGTAATGATGTGGCCATTCCCATATGTATTCTATGTATTAGCATCTCTTAATGGGGAAAATCAAGGAACCCAACACATGGAACTTGCAAAGACAACCTCCTGCCAAAAGTATGCAATTGTTGGCTCCCTCCGCAAGCCAAACATTAAAAAGACCAACTTGAACCACCACACCATGACCAGATTGATGAAAAATAACAACGGATTGGAACATCTATGAGAATATCAATAAACTAAAAGTCAGAAATTGGCAACCACGCCTCACTATCAGGTGTATGCTCAACTCAGTACCAACATTTATCTCAAAAAAGAATGTCTGGATCAAACACCCCCACCTAGACAAAATAGTTTTCTTCATTGTGAGAGGCGTGGGAAAAATTGTTGCTAATCCACAGTCTAGTGGTTGGATTAGGAGTGATGTTTGTATATCAAAACTTTATGCACCTCTCATCAAGCGGATCATATTCCTGAATCCTCATAGTGGTGATGCCGTGTGAACTATGGATGCTATTGTGAGTTTTGGGATATCTTTAGTTATAAGTAAGTCTTTCATTAGCACGCAGACTATCTGACATTGATCACAAGAATATGGTCAATGGTAAACAATTGATATCACAGATTAAACAATGGAGCCTACAACATATCTGGAGCTATGCAACATTAATGAGCCAGCATTTCCATCATGTCAATCTCAAATCGCACAATATAGTCCTCTCATTCTTTCATCTTTGACTTGCGGTTGGTTTGCCAATCCCATGTGGGTTCCTCTTAAGTATAGGTGAAGGAGTGTTTGTGCACACCACAAATGGATATAAACACCTGGGCAATTATACAGCCTGATGACACCATTTTTAGCCACTCAAAAAAATAGAGTCAAACTAGTAGATAAAATTAAAGTTGGTTAAATGGAGATATCTACATGAAATAATTCATACTTAAATAGAGTAGCTTAGAAACTAAAAGATAAAAGGGAAATTGGATGAGACGATAAGCTTTAGGTATGTAGAAGTTGTTAGATGAAGTAGCGCTGAAATTGTTGTTGGACTCATGTCATTCTAATGGTTGGTTGGTTAATTCATATAAAACATGTGTTAAATTTACATAATTTAGTTCAATACAAACATAAAACAATTAATGGTGGAAAAACGTTGATCTGATTAATTACGATCAGATCACTTTACTGCCAAAGTAAAAAGTGTTTGATCTTTGCTCACTCAAAGCAGAAGAGTTAATCAAATTTGGGAGGCATTATATTATCACCCACATCTGAAATATAAAAACTTAGCTTACAAAGGTGAATAATCCCATAGGGCTATGCTTGGCTAAATTCTAGTCTAGGCTGACCTTTACACGGACTAACTTGTGACGCAGATATCAAACTTTAGGAAGATTAGGCACCATGGGCTCTAACTGGGCCATGTCAGAAGGAGTGTCACGTCTCAAGACTTAATCACTGGTTTTAATTGTTAATATAAGGAGGAAATTTTAAAGGCCAAAGGGTCAATCTAAGCCCTCCTTAATCTCATATGTATTTTATATTGACGCTGGGTTAAGGCCAAACAGGACTTGGTTGATACTAAGAAGGTGCAATATTAGGCTCAAGGCATTACGTCAGAGATGTTATAAATCACAAAAAATAGTTTGAATTAGGAGTATTGGTATGTTTATCTTCTGAATGAGGGTTCAAATCATCACCACGATAAAATATTTAATGAATGGTATTAATTGACTTATATAAGTCTTTAAGTGTAAGCATACTCCAGTATGAGACTAACATCAATATAGTC
>JAKSZP010007545.1:0-17299 GCA_022478985.1 Massospora cicadina
GATAGCTGCCAACAGTGTGTTGGGACAAAAGAGACTGTCACCAGGGTAAATTGATGAAGATTGGGTGGACAGGAATATAGGGAATGAATCCCTATGAGTACGACTTACAGATTATTTAATCAGAATTACTGCCAAAGCGTTGGGCCTAATAATAGTTCAATCTCAACTACAAGTAATAGTCACCATACTATTATCAACTAATATATTTTATACAACGTGACAAAGTGCATGAGGAAATCAAACCTGTGCAGTAAAAAGGTTACTGGGTTGACAACCAATAATTAATCCTTAAGTAAATTTTTACACATGGGTTCGCCCTTCATGGGGCGCCCCAGAAGTAAATAGTTATTGGGGCTCCATTCACCTCCTTTTTTGGGAAGAGTTGTTAAGACACTTCATATTCGCCCCTGCCATTCAACTTCCTATCATTCTCAATCAGATGGGCAGACTGATTGAGTGAACCAGATATTGGAACAGTTCCTGCGGTGTTACACTGCCACAGATCATTCAAATTGGATTTCCCATCTCCTCATGGCCCATTTCAGTTATAACAACGCCCAACATGCATCAATAGGTTGTTCCCCCTTCCTTGCCAACTATGGCTTCAATTCCACCTTCAACATGGAGTCCAATTGTGGATCCAAGGTGGAAGCTGTGGTGGACTTTGCAAAAATTATCAAGAAAGTACACCAGGGGATGAGCACATGCTTAGATTCTGCTATGCAAGCTTACAAGGAAAACGTTAATGTGAAGAGTTGGGCAGATCCTGCATACAAGGAAGGGGATCTCATGATGCTGGATACTAAAAGAATCCTATCAATCAACCATACAAAAAACTGGGACTGAAGAGGATTGGGCCTTACCACGTTGTCAGAAAACTGGGCACACCTCAAATAGTTGGATCTCACCCATCTCGCTCTGAATATCTTCTGTATTCCATGAAAGTAAGCATATGTTGTTTAAGTGCCCCCTTCAGAGACTCCATAATCTTATCTTGTGGATGAGGCATCAGAGAAGGAAGTTAATGAGATCATAGCCTCACGCCAAATAAAAAGAATGCTGGAGTACCTTGTATCCTGGAGGGGATTTGACGCATCAGACAACAGTTAGGTACCAGCGCATGACTAACCCATGCTATTGGAATCTCGTGAGAAATTGCAATATGCAGGTCCTACAAAGGCTATGAAGTTATTAGTTTTGTGGCTCTAGCAAAGATAGAAACAGTGAAACAAAATTATTAATTTCGTTGCAATAATAAATTCCAAATGGAGTACAAAATTCTGTTATGAATTGATTAAAATTGAGCTACACAAGACCAAAATAGTGGTACTTTATTAGTTAGAAATGAGGGATATCTATAAGGGTATATTTGGTAGTTATTCATGAGGATTTTTGTGCTTCAACTAATGTAAGATCTTTTCTAACAGATGATCGATGTTGCTGATTATTAATATACTTGTGATGGTCAGATCTGATAAAGTTCTTATTAAATGAGATCAACTTTCTTGTGGATGTCTTAGCCCCTTTGGATTGCTTAGCCTCATCCTTCAGAAGAGGCTGATAACTATGAAGGGTTGATCATGGGTCTATCCGAGAATTAGATATCTCCAATGGGGTTTTTATGATCTTATTAGAACTCAGATACCAAATCTTGATCTTGATTATGATTGGTCATCGCAGTTGTATCTCCAACAATGCACCCCTCAAGATCTTGCCTAGGGGACACATATCATGAATAAACCTACTATGAACTCTAATGATAACAGTCCCAGTATCGATAGCTGAAACAGAGTATTCAATACCCCAACTATAGGTAATATGGTAAGGAATGGCCCATACGGTATTAGGTTTATGAGTCCGCCCTTCAGGTATATGATGATAAGAGAGTACAATATCCCCAATTTAATATTCAGGTAATGCAGGTCGAATAGCATCAGCTCTAGTTCCCTCTTTAAGGTTTTAGCTGAAAGAGAACTTGAAGCTAAGGCTTGTACTCTAATAATTTAATCAGCTAGCCTCATCATAGCTAAATCAGTAGTTTGCGGGGTTGCAACATAAAGTATAGGTTGTACACTTGAGGGTAAAATAGGATCCTGACTGTAAAGAGCCTTAAAGGGAGACATTCCAATAATCCAATGATAGCTAACCCTATAGGCTAACATCGCGCTAGGTAAGTAGAGATTCCATTTACTAGAATCGTTGGAAGCCATCTTTTTAAGAATGGCTACAAGGGTACCATTTGCCCGTTTGACTGTACATTAGTGGAAGGATTGTAAGGGGCTTTAAACAACTGATATGTACCCATTAAATTAGTAAGCTCAGATACCACCTGTGAAACAAAGTTGGTCCCATTATCAAATAATAGAACTTTCAGGCTACCATGCAGGCTGAAAACTTGCTTAAAAAGGAAGGATGCAGTAGCCTTAGTGGTGACAGTGGAAACTGAGACAGCTTCAATTCATTTGGTAATATGGTCAATAGCTAATATAATATATCAATTTCCATAAGTATCAGTAGGGAGAGGGCCCATCACATCAATACTCACAGTGGAAAAAGGTTCTGAAGGTCCCACAATTTTGTGTTGGTAAATTGGATTTCCACTACGCTGTTGTTGGCAAGTGAGACAAGTCTCCAAAACATCGTGCACAGTTTCCAGCATGTTATACCAATAACAATGATTTTTCAACTACTGTAGAGTCTTAGCAATAGCTCCATGCCCTACAGTTTGATGAGCCTCCATAATAGATTCAGTCCTCGCAGAGGGCCAAATAAAGGGGAACCATTTAAATCCCAACTTCTTGTATAAAGAACCCTCTTTAACTTTTGTCTTCTTGGTTAAGGATTGTAGATTTGCTATATCATCCTTAGATTCACAATACCAGAGCTCTAGTCTGACAATCAGATTATAGATACAATCTTCCTCAGCAGTGAATAAAGTTAGTATATTAATTGAAAAAGTCCATCAGCATTTTGTTGTATAGCTCCAGCACGATGTTAAATTGTAAAGTCATAATTCTGTAACTTTAACGCCCATCTAGTTAAGCGTCCATCAGGATCCCATTTGTTGTAACCACTTCAAGGAAGCGTGATCCGTGATGATAGTGAAATTTTTATTTATATATAAGGGTGAAAATGCTTGATGGCGGATTTGACTGTGAGGCATTCCCTCTCAGTAACGTTATAATTGCGTTCTGCCTTGGAAAGGGTTTTACTATAATAAGCGATGGGATGATCAACCAGGTTAGAGTCATTCTGGGCCAGAATAGCCCCAATAGCTACATCACTGGCATTGGTAAATAAGATAAAGGGTTTTGAAAAATCAGGATGGGCTAAAATTGGGGCACTAACTAAATCTTGAAGCAAAAGATCAAAAGCTTGCTGTTGCAATTCTTTCCTTAGGAAAGGAACTTCCTTGTGAAATAAATAGACTAAAGGCTCCGCAATCTCAGCAAAATGGGGGATGAATTGTCAGTAATAACAAAAAACTTTTCTTTCTCGTTGCTTTCACTATTGCAACCTATTCAATTCAAGACTAAGTCTAGTTTGATAATCTCACAGAGGAGATTAGTCTGCGCCCATGTCAGGGAGCAGTTGGGCAAGCAAGGTAAGAGGAGCAGGTGGAAGGCCCGAGGCCTCCAACGTTCAAAAACGCCCCAGAGAATCTGGCGGAATAGACAAAAATCACAAAAAACTGGTGGTCATGATTTCCCCAGAGATACTCACATGGCAAGCATGATGAAACCAGTACATCAACACGCCACACTCCCAACCACTTTTGTCAGTGGAATTTGGAGTCCACATGTATCTGGACATCCAAAAAATGGCCTTATGGGAAAAATTTTGTGAAGATGTACACAAAATTCCTGACCGCGGTGTATGTTGCACCTCACTCCATGTCACATGGTTGGCTGGACCTAGGTTTCTAAAGCAAAATAGCAGCAGATGAGGCTGCAATGGTGCACATAGTGGTCGACCTTTCCGAAGGGCAATGGGTCATCGAAACCAAACACACCAGATGGACAAAATCAAACCAAATTTTCCTCACGTTTGACTTTTTGCCTACTACAGTAAAACGTGACATTTTGGAACAACACCTGAAAAATGGTCTCACCATATACAGCGAAATACAATCTTTTGAAATGCAACGCTTCACGCTGATGCCACACCTGTGCACCGGCAAAGCCATCGCAGTTCTGACCCCAACTGAGGAGATTGCGAAGGACCTAACCCAGATCCTGCACTCCACTTTTATTGATATTGCAGGGCATACCACCCACCCATTCTGGGTGACTGTGGACAGCGCGCCCCCCATTTGCACCCACTGTGACACGTTTGGCCACAAGGCGCACACATGCCCCATTAAGGAGGGCGTCATATTCTAAGAGCACCCCTCGGTGGCCATGGCCAATGGAGAGGCGCACTATGAACCAACCACAAGCACCAAGGAGGCTTTCCCGTGGGGAGCATAATGCTGCTACCTATTGGTAAAGCCTATCTCCCCACAAGAACAGAAGAAGGCTAAGCAGGCCCATAGGGCCGCGGCCAAGGAAATGGCTAAGGCCACCACCGCTATCCCACACTCACAACGCCAGGAGGACATGGAAACCTTTGCGGTGGAAGCAACTTGGGAATCCATCAACCAAGCAGATTGGGGAGCCCATGCTGAGTGGGCCACTCAATCCAAGGATCCGGTGGGAGACTCAATCTCACCCAATCGTTGCACCCAAGCTCCATTCAAAACTGAATTGGGACCTATCCCAACTGAAAATTTTTTTTGACCCACTCAATGGTGCACCGAACTCATCCACACCGCAAAAAATTTGCCCGACGTCAGGAAAACGAAAAAGTAAAGGCCAAAGCCAACGCGACTCTTTCTGCAAAAATCAACAAAAACTCCGATAGCGTTGCTGCTAACACCTGCACTGCTGTGAAAGCCCGTGGGGATCTAGAATAGGCTGGTGGGCCCAGGGGCCCACCCCCTCGCACCTAAGGTGCAAGGGGGAAACCTTCACTTTAGGGACGTTGAATATTGCTGGACTCAAGGACTCCCCATCCCAGGCTAGGAAACTGAGTTTTTTACAAAACAATTTACCCATGGATATCCTGGCCATCCAGGAGTCCCACTGTTTATGAGGTTCTGAGGAAACTTGGAAAACAATGCTCCTCCCATCCCTATCCTTTTGGTCAAAGCACTGTGGGGTGCTAATTCAGAAAAATAATTTTTTCAAATTTGTATCCTCAGAAACATTCCTAAATTGCTGAGTGCTTGTCATCACCTTCTTGTGGGCTGACGTAGCGCACACAATCATCAACATCTATGCCCCAAATGGTGCACACGAGCATTGGGAATTTTTCTCATCAGTCAAATCCCTCCCGCTACCCCCTGATTCTTTCCTAGTCGGTGACATGAACTGTTGGCTAACCTCACCAATGGACTGGTGGCCTCCCTCACCCCACGCCCCACAGGGTCACGTTGAACTATGCGTTCTAAAGGCCACCCTTGGGTTAATGGATGTGCTGCCGCGACATGCCCCACTGCTCAAAAAAATGACGCGTCCCCATGTCCACAATGGCCAATTAAGGTCCATGACCCGCATTGACCTTATTCTAACGCTGGCGAAATTCCAACCCCACTTCTCCCACTTTAAAACAACAAAAATGGAATTCTCTGACCACTGACTGGTCTCAATAACATACCACCTACCTGTCACAGTTGCTAAGGCCCCACATTGGTGCAAAATCTGCCCCCCCAATCTTGCATCGCCAGGATTTTCCATGTGGGTGGAAGAGGCAACTTTGGTGAAAAAGTTTGTTGCACCGTTTTGCGCGGACCCCATTTCCACATGGGCAACTTTCAAAGAGGACACCATCCGCCACTCTCACCATCTCTCCTCCAGACGCTCACAAGCCACATCGGCGGTTATCTCGCGCGCTCTGGCAGAATTGGCACACTTGGAGTCCAACATTCCAGCTACAGGATACAGCCCTGCATGGGGCCAGAAGTGGGCGGGGGCAGCCGCCCACCTCAACGCACTCAAAAGGCAACACAAACATCGTGTTTGTGTTCAATACAGGGCCATATGCATCACAAAAGGTGACAAGTGCACCACATATTTCTTTAAAAATAATTTTGCACCATGCCAGAGTGTGGCCTGCACACAGGTGCGAAGATCAGATAATTCCATTGCAGATACACTGGCCAAAGTGGCAATTGAAATGCAAAAATATTACTCCGAGTTGTACCGAGCTGAACCAATTCAGCCAGCTGAAGTGGTGGAATTTCTTGACTGAGTTCATATCTGCACCATTTTCCAATACCCGTAAATAATGAATTTAATTACTACGAACGAATTATGGACAGCCATTCGCGGTGCGCCAAACCAAAAATGCCCAGGCCCAGATGGCATTCCATATGAGTTCTACAAAAAATATTTCAAAATATATCCCCACTTCTGCTTGCATCACTTAACCAAAGCCTGATGAAACGCGCCTCCTACCAGGAGGACATGAGGCCTTTACTGTCACACTCTTCAAGAAAGGGGATAAGCTTGACTTAGCCAACTGGCGCCCCATTTCTCTAATAAACACAGACACCAAAATTTTAACAAAAATTATGGCTAACCAATTAGGGACTGTAGCATCTGCCACCATCTCCCCAGAACAATTTGGTTTCATCCCCAGAAGGTCGATTTGGGATAACGTGCACTCTGTGGCTAATGTATGTCAGTCCACAGCCTCTGGGGCACTTGTATTCTTAGACCAACAAAAGACCTATGATAGAGTAAACTGGGAATACCTAAGGGCCTGCCTCCATCATTTCGCCTACCCCCTCGCTTCATCAACTGGGTGATGCTGATCACGGAATCTGCAACATTGGCAGTGCGTGGCCCTGGCTTCCTAACGGAAGTAGTCCACCCTCAAAGGGGTTTGCGACAAGGGGACCCCCTCAGCCCACTCTTATACAACTTCAGCCTTGACCCACTACTGCGAAATGTGAATGCCCAACTCACTGGGGTCCATGTGCCAGGCCAAGCCCCAGTCAAGATATTGGCGTTCGCAGATGATTGTGTGGTTAAGTGTCTAATAATCAAGATGCACGCGCGCTTGAAGCTCTCATCCAGGAATATTCCCAGGTAAGCAACGTGGCACTGAATGCCTCCAAAACCGAAATCATCCTCCTTGGTCAGTTTCAGAACTGCTGGGCCCCAGCAACTAGTTCCCAACCTGGCTCATCTGCTCGCCCACGTCCACGCATTACTAACTCAACACGCACCGCTCCACTGGTGCTCCCCTTCATGCCACGTCCTACCATAGGACTGGAACGCCATCTGGGCATGTGGATGGAGGCAGGCGGATATGCGTCAGCAGTAATGGAGTGCCATATTCTGGACAACGTGATGAAGCGAATCGCCTCTCTCAGAGCCCACCCTACTTCCCTTACTGGCAGGGTTGTTTTAGCCAACTCTATGCTCCTATCCAAAGTCTGGTTCGGAGCCCACGCCATCCCCTTCTCCCCAAGCTTCTTCAAATCCTTGTATGCCTTGCTGCAAGGATGGCTTTGGTCAGGCCGCCCTCCACCAATGCGGCTAGAGGTCATGTTTGGCCCTCATCATCATGGTGGCATGGGCCTGCTTGACTTCAAAGCCCATGCTGCCAAGATCCTGGGCACCTGGATCGCGGCCGTCACCGCTCCTACACTCCCATCCCAACACTGGTCCTGCGCAGCCTGCTCCAACTTCTCCCGAGCCTTGGGCCTCAACAATTCATCAAACCCCCACTCCCTGATGAAATACCTCGCTTCACACACATCGGCCACAGGTCCTCACGGGACAAAAACCCACTACAAACGAATCCTACTCTCCATGCGGAGCGCAGAGTGGAGAATTCTTATTAGGAGACATACAACCTAAAGAGGCCGCCCTCTCCTCAGTTCACACAAGAGGTACAGGGGCTACCCATCCATGATGGCGTGATCCCCATTCGGCCCCATGTCCTATCCAGGGTGGACTACCTGGACATGATGGACATCCCTTATTCCATTGAGACCCAAAAAACAATCTGGAAATATTTACATCACCCTCTGTTGCAGCCTCAAGTCCGCTCCCATGTGTGGCGCTGCCTAAGGTGGGTGTACCATACAGCTGAGCGCTCTAACGCTTTACACTCATCCTGTGTCGTGTGCGGCCAGTATGGACCGCTGTTCCACCGCCTGGAGAAGTGCCCCACCTCTAAAGTAATATGGCGTGAAGTTCAACGTCTGCTGGGCCGGGATCAAACACATCCCTTCAGTCTGTCAAGAGATATGTTTGCTCTATCAATGGCCTCCTCCCCTCCACCCTCCCTCCATGCTCTGGTGGTTGCAATCGCCGTGTGGACCATCCACACGATTGTCTTAGATACCATCGCAGGCTCCACCCCCACCCTCCCAGAAACTGTCCACAGATTCCGGTCTCATTTGGTGGACCACTTTCAAGCGTGGATGTTTGGATATCTCCCACCGCGTCGCTGACAGCTGGTCTCCTCTTGGTTCCCAGTCTGGTTCATTAAATCAGACCCCTTCCTCCACACGTGCTCAATAATGGCTACGGACCCTTCACACGTTCTCTCCCCCTCCCCATAAGTGGCGTTCCCGCTGGCAACAAGAGATAGCATCGCTTCTCTGGGGTGCCTCCCCCAGTACTAAGTTTATCTGTCCTGAGTCATATTCGGAAGTGTCCATCCCATGGTCAGCTCTTCCCCACAATAAATTTAAAAATTTAAAAATTTAAAAATTGTCAGTAATAACCAACCATCTCTAAAAACACATGAATATTGTGCAAGCTTTTTAAGGACAGGCATGTCCAAAATAGCTTGTATCTTATTACATAAGAGACAATCCCATCGCAATCAACTTTATGGCCTAAGAATTCCATCTCAGTTTTAAAAAGCACACTTAGATGGTTTTAGCATAAGCGAATCGCGGCGCATTTGACCAAATGCTTCCTTTAAATGAGCCAAATGCTCATTAAAAGTGCAATAGGAAACAGTAACATCATCTGTATAAATTAAAACGCAGGAAAGTTTTAAATCACCAAATAAGCCATCCATGGCTCTTTGAAAAGTAGCAGGGGAATTACAAAGCCCCTGCAGCGTATGAGTAGGATTAAATAACCCTTCACTAGAAATTAAGGCACATTTTTGACAGTCTTCCTGAGCCAGGTCATTTTGCCAGTAGCCACTAGCAAGATCCATGGCCAAGAAGACTTGTGACTTAGACAATAGACTTAATGAATCATCTATGCGAGGTAGAGGATAAGAATCCTTTTGGGTAACAGCATTAAGCTGATTATAGTCCATAACCACTCTATGACCTCCATCCTTTTTTTCAGATAGAAAGTAAAGGGGAAGCCCATGGACTTTGAGAAAGACGTTAGTAGCCCAGCATTGAGGAGATGTTTCAATTCCACTGAGGCTTGAGCCTCCTCAACTTTAGATTTGTGAGAAGGCAGGGCTCAAATAGGGGGAGTATCCCCAGTTTTCACCTGATGCTGCACATCTTTCTAGCCCAGAGATCTCTGGGACCCTTGGCGAATATGTCAGCATACTCTTCAATTAGAGCCTCAGCTTCATGAGGTTGCTCTGGAGTAAGTGAATCTTAAAATTTGTCATGGACTCTAGCAATATTAGGTGGTTCTTCCAACCCAATATCACGTAAATCCCCACATCCTGAGATGAGTAAAATTTCATTCACAGGAGTAGGCTGCACATAAATGATAGGGTTACTTTGATTCAATTGCATAAGTCAAGAGGTGAGATTAGCTAGTAAGACTAGAACTGTCCCATTATAAGTGGGATCAAGATTACCAGGACAGGTTAAGGCCTTTGAATGAGAGAAATTATGTTACTGGAGATTTCTAATATATGATCAGCTGGCACAAGTACTTGTACTCCAGTATCAATTATAACTTAAGCTTTTGGAAGAATAGTAATCCAATTGTTAGACTATAAAGGCATTCCTTCAGAGGCACAAGCTGAAGGAGGCGGAAGAATTTTCCTAGGTCCCAAAATCTGGTATACAAAATGAGAGATAGAAGTAAAATTTTTTGAATATTACAATCACCCAGAAATTTAGCTTAACGATCTAATGAACAACGGTGGTAAAGTCCACTGAATGCACCTCCGATGCTTCAGAACTTACTCAAACTCACCCCAAATCACAAAACCCTCAGTTGCTGACTTGTGCATCAACCCGTACAACCAACTCCCAAACCTCAGCTGCAAAAGCTGATGCAGACCAGTTTTTATTAAACCACGGTGGGATCACAAATGATAACACCACTGTACAGCCTACCCCAGTCAGCTCTGTGTTGACTGAGGGTCACCCAATTAGTGCGCCCCACCCTGGAGGCACATCTAAGGTTTTACCACGGTAGTAGGTAGTATTGCGGCTCCCAATACCACGCATGGGGTTTGGATGGCTTTGCCAACTGCCTCCACTTCGGAAGTCAGCCTGGGCGCCCATACCAAAACGTCAGAAAGTGTTGAATCAGTTGGTCATCATTTTTTCACTTCCAATATTACCCAAAGTGGCCAAACTGAATCTACAGTAATTAGTGAATCAGTTGGCCATCATTTTAATGGTTTGGAAGGCAACCAACGCGCCTCAACTGAATCAACACTAAGTGGTGTATCAGTTAGCCATAATATTTATCAAAATCAAAATCAAAATTCAAATGGGACTAGCCAAATAGCCAATCCTTTAGCTGAAAATCCCTACCAGTATCTGCTGATGGTCAGATGAAGGCTGGAGTAATAGATTGGTTTGATGATGAGCCAGAATTACTTAATCAATTGGCAGGGAATAAGCCCAAACCAGGTAAGCCTTACCAACCTGCAAAAAAATCAAGTACCTATTGGGAAGGCCCAGCAGGGGCCAGCGCATAAATCCAGAGGAATGCCAGCGCCTCCATCTGGAGTTCCCCCCATGGGAATCCACTAAATTAAAGTTAAATTTAAATTTAAATGTAAACAAAAATAAGCGATTGAAGGATGCCTCAGGCACATGGCAGAAAAAACTAGTTCCTGCACCAGCCACCATTGACCCTCGTGAAGCCGCTTTTGTGGCTGAAGTGAGGAAGAGATGGGCAGAAACTCGCTCACAACTTGCAATCCATAGGTCCACTCTTGCTTATGCAGTTAGAGTCTACTATGGGCATAATCCTGTTTCTTTTAAGTAAAGGATTATTTTAGTTATTTTGAAGCCATAGCAAAAGCTTTTCCAGTAAACACCACTATTCATGAAGTGGTGGAAAGCCACTATATTGATGTAGGGCTTACAACTTCAGCGGATGCAGACCGTGCAGCCTCAGTTACAATTGAGATTCCATATGGCTCTCTTCATGTGCTGAGAAGTAGATCTAACTTTGAGAAAATTTCCTGGGTAACTTTCTTAAATCTTCCAATTACAGTGGATCCAGAATCCCTAAAGCTTGCACTTCATCAGGGATTGATGGAATTTGGGCAAGTTCTATCAGTAGACCTGTGCGCACAAGCTATTATGCCCCAACCCAGAAAGCTCGTATTGCTAGGGTATCATTTATCCCCAACCCAATGGTGGCCCGCAACATGGAGGTTATCCCACGTGTTGCAGTCATTGGATTTTGTTCAGAAATCTTCTTTGTTGATCCAGACCAGGCACGACCACGTTGCTCATGATGTAATGCTTTGGACCATATATATAATAGTTGTACAGATCATAAACAAGCTCTCTCATCTAGTAGCTAAGTCCCTGTGACAGGTAAGAAACGCTCCCATACAGCAGCAGCGGCATTCTCACAACCAACCCAATGGGTGCCCGTACAGGATCTCACCCCCTCTGCCCTTCGTGTAGCAGTTGATAAGGCACAGCCAGTAGCACAACTTTATTCCCTTAGTGCGGAAAACCCTCTCCCTATGGGAACCCCTTCTTAATTGCCAGACCCTTCACCAGCCTAAAATAAGCGCAAATCTGCTTCTCATCAAGCTAACACAGAGGAAGCCAGCCCAGGGGTGGCATCTAAAACGAATTCATTAACACAAAATACTCCAAGGTGAAACAGGTATGGAATACCCCAAGTCGGGGTGGAGGCTCCAAGTCATTGCCACCCCCACCATCTACGGGAATTGCAACTCAGACGCCATTTTCAGTACTGAAGGAGGTGCTATGGACTCTGATACATCAGATGATGCACAAATGGAGGAGTTTATGGAGCACCCTCAGGATACTCTTTGCAAAGCAGTGGGGGAAGTATCTTGGGCTGGCTTACAGGCTCCTCAATCCCATCAACTCAGGATAATCCTCCTCCTTGTCAATCAGCACGGATTGCTGAAAAGAGTCAAGATCAAGGATTAAAAATGAGTAGCCTTATGGGTGCTGTTGGAAGCTCCGGTAACCTCCCAGGATATGGAGGGGGACAGATATGAGGCCCCAAAGGGGCGCCCTGACCCTGCAGTCCATTTACTCTAATGGGCTGCAGGATTACAAGAAGAGAGCCTGCCTCGTCCGCAACTTCAGGTCAACTCACGTGGATATTGCAGCTGTCCAGGAGCCCCATGTCCCCCCCTCTGATTTTGTAGCATGGAATGACCACTTTTGAGGTAACTCCTGTTGGACACACTATGTGGCACTTACTATCCTCAACACCCAGGTGAAACCCCACCAATTTTTGAAACACCTTGATGATCGCCTTATATTGGCTAAATTATCAACCCCTGAGTTCTCCTTCTTTGTTGCAAGCATATACCTGCCAAATGCAGGTTAAGAGAAGGATCGTCTTTTGGAAGAACTTGCTCTACTACAACTCCCAAGCAATACAGTGCTGATGGGGGATTTCAACACAATATTAAGTCAGGTGCGTGACACCTTTCCTCCTGCCACACAAGACAAAATGAGGTACAGCTTGGCTTCAAAATTTCCTCAGGTCAAGTGGTTTCATGGATGCCCCCTCAGCATCTGGCCTTGGCTGTATGCCTCAGATCTAAGGTGCAGGTCGGAGATTCACATCAGCTTCACGGATTGATATGGCCCTAGGGGGCCCCTTGCTGGTTGGTCGAGTTTCCTCTTCAATAACCCGAAATAACACTATAAGTGATCATAGATCCCTCATGGTGATCTTGACAACAATCCTCAGATCATCAAGAAGATTTTGGCCAAGGATTGCTCCAGGGCTCTTGAACAACAAGTTTGCAAGAGAGAAGATAAATGCAGCCATTTGTGAGCCAGAGCACCTGGCCTCACCTCATTTGTGAACTTTACAAGAAAAATGGTCTGATACAAAAGCAAGGATCCTAAAGGTAGCCTATAATTGTGCTAAGGCTCTAATGACAGCGGCCCAGGCTAAAGTCAGACGTGCTGAAGCTAGAATAAAACACATTGAAAGGAATTTCCGACCAGTGCCTTCCTCTCAATGGTTGGAGGCTTGGGAATTGGCCCACGAGACATACCAGAAGGAACTTACTGAGCAAGAAAACGTGCAGCAAACTTCACTTGTCACGTTACTACACCCAGTGGTAACAGCCCACCCGTTTCTTTTACCAGAAGCAGAAAGCCCGCTCAAAGGATCAGAAGATTGCAACCCTGAAGGTGGGTACCACTGTCACCACAAACAAGGAGGAGATCACCAGCGAGATACACCTTTACTATTCAGCCCTCCACAAGGCTTCCTGGGTAAGCCCAGCAGATGTTCATGAATTCATTGAAGGGGCTCCGGAACCAATGGTTAATTTCTCAGCGGATGAAGAACTTCTTGCACCAATTACACAGCAAGAAGTAATGGACATTCTACTCCACAGCCCACGCCCAAAGGCCTCAGGCCCAGATGGTATCCCATTTGAGGTGTATCTAGTGGATCCCGTCGCAGTTACAAAGGCCCTTCAGCCCCTCTTCTTGACCCTATTGGCAGAAGGGGGAGTACTTCCTGACTCAATAGGATCAATTATGACCCTTATCCATAAGAAAGTGAGCTGAGAGTAACATGCAAACTGGCGACCAATATCACTTTTGAACACGGACCACAAACTATTTACTAAGCTTCTAGCAAACCGCATGACTAAATGGGCAGCACCACACCTCAACCCAGCTCAACATGGTTTTATTTCAGGGATATCGCTTTGGAACAATTACACTGAGCTTCTGGCAACCCTGTCAGCTACCTCGTCTCAAACACATGATTTTGTGGCGCTTCTGGATATGGAAAAAGCATATGATCGAGTAAATTGGAAGTATCTGGACGCCTCCCTAACCCGCCTCCACATCACACCACAAGCTAGGACATGGCTATCAGCGCTTTACGCCCAGCTTCACACTAAGGTACTGTCCCAACAGGCTTTACAGCAGCAGTTATGGTTGAACAGGGTCTCCGGCAAGGGGATCCACTGAGCCCAATCTTGTTCAACATAGCTTTGGATCCTCTTCTGGCCCTACTCCAGGAACGACTGGTGGGTATTCAGGTTCCTGGGAAACCCCCCACCCGCACCATAGCATTTTCTCATGACACAGCAGTGGCAGTTGGATGTAAGAAGGACCTAGTCCTGGCCATGAAGGCCCTGGATTGCTACTCCAAGGCGTCCAATGCAAAAGTTAATACTTCTAAAACCATTATAGTGCAAGTTGGTACCTCATCTTTTACTACACCTTTTGGTTTGGAAACTACCTAGGACACCTTTCGGCATCTAGGTGTCCTCACTACACCACAAGGGGTTGCAATCAAGGCTAATGAGGACCGCTTGCACAATGCAATAAAGTCTCGTGTAGCTAGCTGGAGCTTCCAGCGTATCACCCCCAGGGACGCGCCCTGATGGCGAATGTTTTTCTTCTATCAAAGCTATGGTTTCTCGCTCATGTCTGCCCCTTTACGGACAGTTTCTACACGAGGTTGAATGTGATACTTCGATGTTGGATATGAGGATCCAACCACCCACCCACAGCTCTGACCACAAAACCTGACCCCGCAGTGAGGGGGCCAAGGTCTTTTGGACACTAGGTTTCATGCCACTTCAATACTGATGGGTTCCTTTGGCCCATCATTTGCTGTAATATGGATCCAATGACACAATGGGCTCCAGCCTTATGACAGGGTTTAGTGGCCTCTCTAGGGCTCCCACGAACCTCAACGAACAGCTGTGGGAGAGTGGCTAACAAACCATCCAGGCCACCGCCTCAAATCTTCATAAAGGTTTTACTGGAATCAGGCTCTCCTTGCACTTAAGAGGGCAGGAGTATGGGTGTACCACACCTTCCCTTATAAAAGGAGTGGCCCTGGGATTAGCCCCCGGCATCACACCCTGGTCCACAATGGGAGGATTGTTATCTCCCACCTCCACCCTTTGGACAGACCCCCAATGTGGCCTCATCTCCTTGAACTTTATTCCCCCGCGCTGTGGAATGTGATCTCAAGGCGCTCTGGAAGGAAGTTACCCATCCTGTTCTCTCAGCAAAAGTGTCAAATACACTGTGGCGTGTTCTACACTGCTCATACAGGACAGGGGATCAAACTGGTCCCACCTTCCAGCACAAGGGTTGCCCATGATGTGCAGAGCTGACAGACACCCACCTCCACCGCTTCTTTACTTGCCCCCTCATAGCCCCTTTCTGGAGCAAGTTCCGTGAACTCCTGCGAGCAGAACCCTGGGTAGAGCACCCTGTTTAGGACTTCATGTTCAACCTCTCACTCCCCAATTGCTCCCAATAATTAAGGGTCCTGGAATTTAGTGTAGTGATATGAACTATTCATAATTTATATCTTCGCGCCGCTTTTGACTCCACTCTGTGGACGCTGCCCCATATGTCACCCACTTTCAGGTTCATTTTGAGATGGCTCTGAGAGTATTTACCATGTCACCATGGGGCAATAGGTCAGTTCGAGTGGACACCTGGCTCTGCAAAGCTTTCCCCACCCTTTCTCAACACCTCCGCTTACCCCTGCCTTCGCCTCAAGCTCTTTGGAGCTCAGGCGTGATTAAATAAATATCGGTGTATCCCCCCTTTAGGTTGGGACGACCTAGTGCTAAAAAAGATATAGAAGTAGGATATTTCAATAAGCAAATGCGTTGTTTGAGTTTGCCTTTGCTATTGGGGACATCTTTTAAGATTATAGTAATTGGTATCCAATTAAAGAGAAATAATTATCCTTAAGACTAACTATCACATAAAAATTTATATTAAATTTGGTTCCCAAAAGCAAACCATAGCAGTTGTTGTCCAACGCTACTGCAAGGACCAAAAATACCAACTTTTCAAAACGCATTGAGAGGAAAGAATAAGTTCCTATGGATTTAGCGTATGAAGGACCAGCAGTTCTGTAGTCTTGAGAATGATTTAGGTCCAGCGCCACTTTGATTTTTTTCATAAGCCTGGATGAGATCACATTTATGGGCGATCCCATATTGATGATAGTTAAAGCTTACACTTTGTGTACTATGGCTTCCACCTGGGTCACAACAGTGCCAAGGTGTAGGATTAAAAATACCAAGGGATTAAATGGCCGAATTTAAATAGAAGATGAAACAGAAGCATAGGAAATAGTATCTTTATTGGCTAAACCATCAAGGATATCAAGTTCACCAGAAGCAGATATCACATAACAGACTTTGGGAGTGTTATAAGGTTGCAATTGAGGTACAGGAGGTAGGTCAGCACAGGGAGCATTTTGCCTTATGCTGACTCCTATTTTTGACTCTTCAGCTTGTTTTTTCAACATTGATTTTCCATATGATCCACTAGACCGCAATAACTGTAAGAATCCTTCTTGGGTTTAGGTTTTGGTCTAGGCGGCGTTGCATGGATATAGGAACAAGGGTTTTTAGTGGAGGTTGAGTGCAACACACCATTAGAAATCTCCATTGACACCTCTTTAATGTTGAGAATAGATCTGTAATTAGAGTGTCTATAACTCTCCTGTTCCCAGAGTATTAGTGCACAATTCACAGAGCCAACGCTAGGGAACTAGTCACCCAAATAAAAGTTACTAGAGCCCAGCAGAGGGTGCTGGAGCAATAATAACTTAAGTAGAGGAGTGCAATCTTTAGGGTAATAGCCAACAAAAAATAATGAGGTGCTCAGAGGGAGAAGGGGTAAGTGTCCCAGGTTGAGGGAACCTGGGTGAACTAACGGTGCACTAGGGGATAACCTAATTATATTTAAAAATGGAATGGTTAATGAAGCGCAAGACCTCCTCAAAGAGGTCCATGCACAGGATTGTCCGAGACATCATAGATAAAATGGAAAAATTATTGAGAAACGTCGACCAACAAGGAATGTTGGTCAATAAAACCAAATTTAACC
>JAKSZP010007546.1:0-17248 GCA_022478985.1 Massospora cicadina
TAAGTCACTGGTAAATCACTAAATGATTGAATGGTTAAATTTTTGGCAATGAACTTGTTTTCTACCATTATCTAAACTTTATAATAATATAATAGTTTCAACATCCTCAGCTTCAGTCACCAGTGGCAAATTGAACCTACTAGCTGATATTATTTTATAATTTAGTAATTTTTATTTGGGGTTGATCTCTGTCACTTTTATTTTCTTAACCCAAGTCAATGTGGAGGCTAATTCAACATCACCAATAATTTAATATTGGCAAGTTGTAAACCTTAGAAGAGGCTTCACTCAGTAAAGAAAAAATGCCCAACAAGGGGCAAGGCACTAGGGTTGGTGCTTCTACTAGAACTAAATGAATGCAAGATTCATTCCATAAAGCTGTGGCCAAGATTTTCCATTAACAGCTAAATATTCATTATATAGTAACATAGTAATTATAATTTGATTATACCATAATCATTTTTAGAATAATAAGTAATTTACAAAATTTACTTACCCCATATAATATAAACGACTGTGTTAAAGTTTATAAATTAGATACTTATTTGAATTATATAACATGTCTTTCTTATAAAAATAACATTATTATTTAAGATAAACATAGTATGATTAATATGAAGCTTTTGAGAGTTTGAGGTACCTTTTTGAATAATTAGAGGCTGCAACTGTCTGATGAAAAGTGATAGTGCTATTGATTGATAACATCAACAAGCCTAACCTAATTTCTACCAAAACATATGTTATAAAAAGGTTTTGTTTTGAGACATATTTCTTATCATCAATTTTAAAACTCAAATTTTATAAAGCATAATCTTATAAAGTGAAAACTAAGGGACATTTATCTTTTAACTTATTTTATTAAAACAGGCTCTAAAAACCAAAACTCTTTTAGATTTAGAATTTTTTGTAAGATTCATGATGCTTTTTTAGATAATAATATGCTGATATTGATTTTCCCCAATATATTTATGATTCTTTAAAAATTCATATAGTATACATTTTGAAATACATCCAGTGATAATTATACTTTGAGACATCACCAGATTAACATATAAGTGTTTAGTTACTAACCTCTATTAATCTTTTTTGTGCTCTATATAAATGTTAAGTTTCTAATATATCTCACTCTTTATAGTACTACCTTGTATCATATTTCTTAAGGCTATCAATCCAATAAGGATAATATAAATTCAACAATAGAGTTGTACAATAAATTAAGCATACTGATAAAAGTTTTTTCTACTTTAAAGTTGCCCAACATTTATACATTCTAATATATTTAAATTAGCTGACTAAGATTTAGCATGATAGTAAACAAATTTTATAAACCAAATGAAAGTTCTCATAAATTAGCTAAATATAAATTTTATACCTAAAAAATTGTTACATTATTAAATGAAAAAATGTATAATATAAGGCTTGGTATAACTCAAGTCCATCACTTAGATTTCAATATATAGCTATCCATATAATATACAACAATGTTTTTACTACTCAGCTATATTATTTTTTAGTACTAGATGGTCCCAACCCAAGGGGGATTCATTGATGTTTATTGAATTATGCCTGGGCTCCTAAGAGCCTGAGGTGAGGGAAGGGGAGGGAGGAGGCATCAAGAAAGGGAGGGGGTTTGCGCGCCAGAGCTGTGCTGCAGTGACAACTGAGTGGGGGAGGGTTGGCGATATAGTGCAGACCTTCAGGGCCATCTCAAAGTGTACCTGAAAGTGGGTGATCATGTGTGGAAGGATCCACACCTGCTGGTCAAAGGCAGCACGAAGGAAGGAGTTATGGATGGTCCAGATGGCTGTGGCATAGGCGAGGACACGGAGGGGTCAGTGGCAACCAGGCAATGTCTGCTCAAACATGAGGTCTTGCACAGGGTGTCCAGACCAGGGCTGAGCATGGAGGAGCGCGCGGGCCTTTGGCCAAAATGTGGTGACGCCTGGACAAGTGAAAAAATGATGGAGGTGGGAGTCAATAGGCTCCACACAGCGGGGGCAGCTTTGGTGCTGGAAGGTAGGGCCAGTCCAGTCCCCTGTCCTGTATGAACAGTGGAGCACCCTCCATAAGGTGTTGGACACCTTTGCTGACAGGATGGGGTGATAGACGTCCTTCCACAATTCCTTAAGGTCAAATCTCACGGAGGGAGGGAGGAGCTCAAGGAGTCTTGGGCGGATGGGAGGATGATCTTGGGGGTTGAGGCGAGTTGTGACAACTTGTCCATTGTGCACAATTGTGTGGCGACGGGGGCTGAGGCCAGGGCCTTCCCTTCTGTATGGGAAGGCATGGTGGATCCGCGCGCCTACTCGTTTCAGGGCAAGGAGAGCCTGGTTCCAGTAGGGGGATGAGGATGGTTTCAGGCGATGGCCTGGGTGGTTTGTGAGCCACTCCCCTAATGAGGTCAGAGATGCTCTAGGAAGACCCAGAGCTGCTGACACTGACTGGCGGAGGGCGGGCGCCCATTGGGGCATGGGGGTCGCGTCCCAGCAGACAATCGGCCATAGGAACTTCAGGAAGATTGTGGTGGCGTGGGATCGTGTGTCCAGAAGCCCTAGGCCCCCTTCATTGCAGGGTTGGGCAATGGTTGAGAGGGCCATTGGTGGATGGTTTGAGCCCCAGATCCAACAGCGGAGGAGTACATTGAGCCGCGTATAAAAGGCATCTGTGAATGGGCAGACGTGCGCTAGGAACCAGACTTTGGAGAGGAGGAACACATTGGCCATCAGAGCTTGACCCTGGGGGGTGATGTGCTGCTGGTTCCAGCTGGCAATCCTGGAGTTAACTGCTGTGAGGAGCAAGTCCTCATTGTCTTTTAGCGCAACTCCTTGTTGGTTGGTGAGAACGCCCAGGTGATGGAAGGTACGCGCACAGGTTCAATACCAAATGGTGGGGGAAGGTGGGGGAGCCGACCTGTACAACTGTTGTCTTGGAGGTGTTGACCATGGCGTTGGACGCCTTGGTGTACCTCTCAATGGTCACAGCAGCGAGGGCAACATCCCAGGGCAGCCAAATGCAATGGCAGTGTCATCTGCAAATGCCATGGTGTGGGTGGGGGCTTTACCTGGGACCAGAATCCCTGTTAGCTTGTCCTGTAAGGAGGCCAAGAGGGGGTTGAGGGTGATGTTAAAAAGGATAGGGCTCAGGGGGTCCCCTTGCTGGAGACCTTGTCCAACTGGTACTGCCACTGTAAAACCCATTGGCGCCAGGACTCTGGTGTGGAGCTGGTCATAGAGCGCTGATATCCAGCGCCTAGCTGCGGGGGGAGATGGAAGCGGGCCAGGGAAGCATCAATATACTTCCAGGCTACCCAATCATATGCTTTCTCCATATCCAGGAGAGCCACAAAGCCATTCACCTTACGAGAGTTAGCAGTCAAAGTCACGTGAAGGTCATTATAGTTGTCCCATAACGACCTCCCCGGAATAAAACCGTGCTGGGATGGGGAGAGGCGAGGTGACACCCATTTGGTGATGCGGTTGGCCAGAAGCTTCGTGAAGAGCTTGTGGTCTGTGTTGATCAACGCTATGGGGCGCCAGTTCGCCAGGTTCTCACGGTCTGACTTCTTGTGAATGAGGGTCGTGATTGAGCCTCTGGAGTCGGGGAGGACCTCGCCATTCACCAAGAGTGCAGCGAAGAGGTCGCGGAGGGTTCTGGCTATCACTGCAGGTTCCAGAAGGTACACCTCAAAGGGTATTCCATCTGGGCCTGGGGCTTTAAGCCGTGGGGATTTCAGAAGGGTTTCCATCACCTCCTGGATGGAAATAGGCGCCAGTAGAGCCTCATCAGCCCGTGGGTCAATGGGCGGCTCTGGAGCCTGCCACAGGAAGTCTTGGATGTCCGATGGGTCCACCTGGGTGGCATGGAAGAGGCTGGAGTAGAAGCGGTGTAGTTCCTGCGTGATTTCCTCCTTATCTGAAGTGGTTGTAGTGCCAATCTTCAGTGCAGTAATATCCTGCGCTGTTGACCAGGCTTTCTGTTTCTGAAAGAAGAAGCGGGTGGGGCGTTCCCATTGAGCATAGTAATGAGATGTTGTAAAGTTTGCTGCCCATTCTTCCTGCAGTGTGAGCTCCAAGCGGAGTGCTTCCTGCGCCGCTTCCCAGTCTTCCAACCATCTGGGAGAGGGCGAAGGCTGGCAGTTTCGCTCCAGATGTCTGATTCTGGCTTCCGCCCTTTTGACTCTGGCGCGAGCTGCAGTCATCTGGGCTTTGGCACAGTTGTAAGCAACGCGGGTGATGCCCTCCTTGGTCACCGCCCATCTAGCCTTGTGGTCAAGCAGGTGGGGTGGGGGGAGGTGAGAGTCTCCTGGATGGTCATAGACAGCTTCTCCTTAGTGAAGGGGTTGTTGAGAAGAGCTGGGGCAACCCTAGGCCAGAACCTACGTGATGGTCTAAGCGTGGTGGTGAGGACAATGGTGAGTGACCTGTGATCACTCAGATGGTTGTCACGAGAGATGGGAGAGGAGACGCGGCCAATTAGCAGGGGGCCAATCAGTGCCATATCTATGCGTGACGCTGACTGGAAAGCTCCTCCATCATACTGGATCCTAGTCATGCAACCTAGGCCAGACGCGGAGGGTGGAAGCGCATCTATAAAGCCACTCAGGCGAAGGAAATCCTGGAGGCGACTTGATCCAGGGCGTTCCTTTGCTGCAGGGGGTAAGAGTCATGGACGCGACTTATGGTTGTGTTGAAATCTCCCAAGAGGACTGTATTCCGTGGGAGATTGAGTTGGACGAGCTCTTCCAAGAGCCAGTTTTGCTCCTGACCTGCATTAGGCAGGTAGATGCTTGCAGCGAAGAAAGAGAAGTCAGGAGTGGTGAGTTTGGCCAGTATGAGGCGGCCACCTAGATATTGTGAAAAAGAATGGGTTTTAACCTGGGGATTCAAAACAATAAGGGCGGCATGGTTTGTCCAGAAGGAGTTGCCTCCAAACTGTTCATTCCATGCAGATTGTTTGTGGGGGAGGATATGGGGCTTCTGGACAGCAGCGATGTCAATTTGTGCTGACCTGAAGTTGTGGAGGAGGCGGGCTCTCCGCTTAAAGTCCCACAACCCATTCACGTTGATGGATTGCAGGGCCAGGGTGCTGCCATGGGGACTCATAGCTGTTCCCCTCCATGTCCTGGGGGTTGCCAGCGCTTAAACCTGCTGCTGTGAGGCGGCTAGTTTTGAGTCCTTTAGCTTGACTATTAGCTGCAATCGTGAGGAGCGTCGAGGGTTCTGAGGGGAAGGAGAGGGTGGGGGCGGAGGACCCAGTAAGCCATCCTAGGATGCTGCCCCCACTCCGTTGCAGGGGAAGGACCTGAGGGTGCTCAATGGCGACCTCCGCGGTGTCCCCATTTGATGAGTCTGAGTCCATATTCACTTCCTCCAACACTGCAAAGGAGCCGCGCGAAATGGACTGTGGGGTTGGGGTAGGACTCTTTGAGGTGGCACTTCTACCGCAGGCTGCGGGTTGCCAGTCCATGCTGGTGGGCATAGCTCCATTGGGAGCTGAGGGTTGATGCGATAAATTGCTGGTGGAGGTTGGTGGGGGTGCCGCGGAGCCCTGAGTGGGGGTGGCTGACGAGGGGCGCCCTGTGGGAGATGCCTTGCGCTTGGTGAGAGAGGGAGTTGACTCTGGGAGATTGGAGGGGGTGCCCACTGGAAGGGGGGCATGAGCGCGAAGGTATCTCATACCAATAGTGGGGTTAGCTGTTTCAACTGCTAGGCGTAAGGCCTCAGGGGACAGGTCTTGAACAGGAACCCATTGTGTGGGTTGTGGAATTGCTGCTGCGGCCACGTGGGATCATTTTTGGCCTGGTTTAGGCCCCTGGGTGGTGGCTAAGAGGGCTTGTTTTCGAGCTGTGCAGCCACTATACAGGTGTCCAAGGGCGTTACACCATGAACACCGGGGGCGCGCCTGATCAGGGTCAACAAAAAAGATCTCAGGGCATGCCCCAACTACCGCCACACAAGGAATAACCTCAATGTTGTGGGATACAGTGGGGGAGGGGATGAACGACGCCCTAGCAGTGCAAGCTCTTTGAGTGGGAGCATAGTAAGAGGGGATGCTAAAGTCCACTGAAAGAACAGACCCAAACTCCATTAAACCATGATGGGGCACCAGTTTAAGAGACTCAGGATCAACAGTCGCTGGTAGGTTGGAAAAAGTAACCCATGAAATTTTCTCCAGGTGAGAGTGTGTGCGGGAGATGCAAAGAGATCCACACGGAATAATGACCTGGAGGGTGGCAGCATGGTCAGCAAGGGCAGCTTCAGTGAAGCCCACATCGATATAGTGGCCCTCCACTGATTCATGGATGGTGGTGTTAATTGGGAATGTCTCCGCAATTGCTGCAAAGTATGAGAAGTAATCCTCTATATAGAATTCAACAGGGTTATGCCCATAATAAAGGTGAATTGCATGGGAGAGGGTTGAGCGAGGTAGAGCTTTTTGCGCTCTATTTTTGGCCCAGTTCTTCTTAACAATAGTAATAAATGCCACTTCACAGGGATCAGCTTTGGGTAGCATTTGGTGCCAAAGGTTTTTGCCATGCCCCAGTGGCTCCTTTGGTATGTTTGTGTTTGCTTTGGGCTGAAATTGCAGGTTGAGTGTGAGCTGGTGGTTTGGACAAGTTTACGGAGTTCCCCTGTTGCTGGCATCATATTGAATTGAGGGGTGGATTATTGGGCCTCACTAAATTGGGGAGGCCCATCCAGATTGGAATTAACTTCAGCCAATTTGGAGGAGGGCAATGTTTCATCACCATCCCAATCTATTTGGGTAAATTCAGCCTGAGTATTTGCTGTGATTTTGTGGGCAAAACTCACTGGCTGATTGGTGAATTGGTCATTTTCAGCATATGGAGATAAAGTGCTGACTTGAGAAGTGCCAATTATGGGGTTTAAATGGGATGGGTGAGATTGGAACTGGTGTGAAGTTCCAAAATCTGAACCATTTGAATCCCCATTGGGAAGAGTAGATTGTCCCAATTTGGTGCTTAGTGAACCAGAATGTGCAGCTAATCCAACCTTATATCTGAGGGTTTGGGGGCCAGGTAGCTGGGTATTGCCCCTCATGGGGGGAGCCAGAAACATGGCATCAGCAATAATAGATGGGGCTGAATTAGCTGATACAATGGGGGAGGTGAATGCCTGGATAGGCTGAGTTGTATTCAACTGAGCAGACACCATTAAAACAGCGTGGGTGATGGCCTCCTTGGTTGGAGGGGGCCCAGCAGGTTGGTGGGAGGCAGCGCATGCAGAGCTGTTGGGCGTGCAGGTTGCAGAAGTGCGATCAGGTGAACTGGTGCTAGTTGAAGTAGCTCCAGGTTGGGGGGTGGTGCCTGCTTTCATGGCTGCTGCTTGAGAGTGGGTGATTCTGGTTGACCCTGAGGTGGGTAACCGAGGGTTGCTTCATTTGGGGGTGGTGCTGGCTTGTTTGGCTGAGCCCATGGGTTCTTTTGCAGGGTTTCCCACCATATTTGCTAATAGTTTTTGTAAATCTCTTTAGTGGAGCTAAATTTCAAGGCTGAATTGATTTTCAAAAAGTGATGCTTAGCAGAAAGAGATCTAAAATACTAAAACTTTAATTTTGAATTAATATATACTTGGATTCAATATAAAAATTCTTTATTTTTAGTATTAAAGCTAAGTAGAGGTGTACATGTTATATATAAGCTTTTTTTTTTAGTACTAGATGGTCCCAACCCATGTTATATATAAGCTTTATAAAGAAATAATTTTACTTTTAAAAAGGTAATATAATATAAGTTTTATTAAAAATATATTTATTAAAATAATAAGTTTACAATGATTTGCAAATATAAAATATATTTGAATATAATAGTAGATTGAATATAATAAAAAAATGAGTATCAGCTCTTACGCTGTACAGTAAACATTTTATGATAGCCGTTAGCTGCCTTTTGTAGCTGTTAACGCATGGGGATTGGAACTTTATAGTTCCAACCATGCTTGACAGACTGATCGTTTTTTGTTATACCATTAGATACTCTTGTATTAAAAGAATAATTTAACTTTATAATCAGAATAAAGTTTGAATTTCTGGACTAAAATGATTAGACTATAACCCAGTAGATAATTTTATTTTATTTTTTAACCCTATATCATTAGTTAGTTAATGGTAAGAGAGGTTGGAGGAATTATTTTTTACTGGATCAACGATATAGTTCTTTGGCAAAAATTAAAAATTTGTGTTAACAAAATGATCAATTTGATAGGCTCAATTTTCTTGGTGATTGGTTGCTGTTTGTCAAATGGCTGATAGGTTTAACAATTTAGCTAAGTGGTTGGTTATTGGTTTTATCTTTAAAAATCTGCTATTTCTAGGTTGTGGGTTTCTGAATCCAAGTGGTTGGTAGTAACAGAATATTCAAATCAATTCAACTAATACCACTAATATAATCATATCATAAGTAATTTATATTGGTCTATCTTAATCTCAATCATTTTTAAGTTTTCAAATTTAATATATATCTATCAATATCTATTTTATGTCTATACAATATAAATTACATACTATCTCAAAAGTAAATTTACTATCAGAAACCAAATTTTTATAAATACTTTATTGCTTTTAATTTTTGGGAGCTAATTTGGGCTATTTTTAACTGACCTTGAAAAAGGAGGTTATCAATTTGACCTGAATGTATGTATTTTTTCCTTTTTTTCTGTGTGTTCGCGCATAACTCTGAAAAAACTGTACCGATTAGGATGATAATCTTCTTCAAAAATAGAGGATGCTCCAACTTAAGTCCCATTTTACTTTTGTAAGTATTGGGCAAGCTTCTGCTCATTAATTTAGTAAATATATCAAAATGGGCTCGGAAGCAATGGATACTTGTGGGAGTAATACAACTCCGGATAAACTTAATTCCGACATCAGTTAAGCGATAGCTTTGAAGCAACTTTTGATTTATTTATACAAATATCTCCTCAAGCATAATCAGCTCAGCTTTTGGCTCTAAACTTTTTTAATTGTCGGTTGTTCGGATCCTAGCGCAATCACTTATGATATATGTCCTATGGCTAGGGGTGTATTCAAAATTCAGGCACAATGAGATCATAGCAGGACGAGCTTAAATCATTATAGATGGTTATCGTTTTTGCATAATTTGACCAATAAAGTCATCTAAATTTAATAAATAATTTATTTTAGGTAGCGATCAATAAATTTACTATAGATTGACTAATAAAAACAACCAAAAACAAATAAAATGAATTACTGTAGATGGTGATCAGTAAATTCAGCATATGTTGACCAATAAAAGCATCTAAATTTAATAAAATGAAGTATTGTAGATGGCAAACAGTAGGAGGATACCCCAGTGGTAGAGTATGGACCCTCTACCACTGCCTCCCGAGTTCGATCCCGGTAATGGACTTTGGGTAGGGGACGATTTTGACTGTTGGTTTTGCGCGCCAATGCCCTGAACCGAGATAGCAAATAGCAAAGGCGGTCCATGGAGTTCCTGGCCTATCATACGCTGCGCATGGAAGTTTTCCGGGTTTTATCCTCCTTTCCCATTTTCTTCACTTCCCTAATCGGTGCGGTATCATCCCCAGGTCGGCCCACCTCGAATAAAATTTAGATGGCAAACAGTAAATTTAGTATAATTTGACCAATAAAATCATCTAAATTTAATAAAATAAATTATTAGTATATTTGTTTAAAGGATACTATATATATATATATATACAATGAGTTTTTTTGTAGATAAATAGTAAGGGGTCAAAAAGGATATATAGAGATAGTAATATTTAATAAAATTAGGAAAAAGAGTTACTTTTAAAAAATACACTAATTTTTGGGGGGAAAGAACTGTAGGTAAAGTTTTTTTTGGAAAAAAGAACCTTCTTAAAAAAAATTTTTGGGAAAAAAAGAACCTCCTTTAAAAAAAGCTCTAAAAATTATAAAATAATTGAGAAATTATGCCTCCTCAATAAAACCCTTTTTTGAAGTTGGTGCCATATTTTAACTGACTTAGAATATGCATTTATAATATATATACTCAGCACTGTATATTCTAAGTTGCTTATATTTTACATTTGGATCCAATCCAAACATAAGATATAGATTTTATTTGTAAGCAAAATTTTATAAATCAGGTTGAAATATGGCACCAACTTTAAAAAGGTTTTATTGATGAGACATAAAATCTTGATTATTTTATACTTTTTAGAGCTTTTTTTGAAGGAGGTTCTTTTTTCCCAATTTTTTTTTCTTTATTGTAATAGCTTAAATTAAACTTAAATATAAGTTTTTTAAAAACAATTTATATTTCTAATTGAAATCATGATCTTTTTTAGTTGAGCAGTTTATAAGGTTACTTGGTTATTACACTTAGTAATTGTTTTAAAAAATTTGTTGGTTGTTTTATTTTTGTTTGGTTAAATTAAAGCAATAGGAAGGTTAACACATCTTTCTGAAAAGTAAATGTACAAGCAAATATTATCAAACAGAATCACCTAAGTAAATTTTGAGGTTTTTGCTTTGTTTTGACACCCATCTTTAAGTTGAATACAACCTCACTGAGTTTATTTTTAGCTGTCTTGACATCCCAACTCTATCTGAGACCTCCAGTGCTTGACCCCCAATCTGCGGATACCCCATGCCTCTACTCACTGCCTTGTGCTGCCAACTTTTTCTGGATGCCTCTACTATTGAAGAGCTACCCAATATCTCCTATTGCTATGGTTGGATAAGTGGTTCTCTGCTGTCCCATCTAGATGGTTGTGTTTTTTAGTTTTGTTTGTTTCAATATGCTCATTTTGGGCATTTCAGTGTATTTTTAGGCTTTTTTTATTTTTGCTCAATGAGCCTTTTTTTAGTACTAGATGGTCACTCAATGAGCCTTTTAGTATTGTCTGTCCCCTGGTCAGCTTACATCAAATAAATTTGGTTTATACCTATTTTTACTCAAGAAATGCTTTACTTATATTTTAATGATGGACATAAAAAGGTGTAAAGCATATTTAAAATATCTCTATGCTTTTATACAAACAAGCATGTTGTTTTTAAGTTTTATACTTTATGCATATTAAAAGCTAGTTAGGCTAAGTTGACCCCAGGGTGAATATACTAATCAGGACTAATGTGCAAACACATACTTCTAGATAGTTGCAACTTATAACCTCAAACTTTTTTTGCTCCTTATCTATTATCATTTTTTAATGAAGTATAGAACATTTTTTACACAAAAAGTTACTCTATATTAGATACTTGTTTATAGTATGCAAACTAAACACTTTATAATGATAGGCTTAATTATTTTTATATGGTTGGTGGTTATCTATCTTTTACTTTTATATATAATCACCTGAAATAAATTCACTGTATCAGTGATCCAGTGCTATACCAACCCACACGGGGCTCTAGTCCTAGCTAATACAGGTTTTGAACCTGTATTGAACAAGAACTGCACTAGAGTGGAAGCAGGAGTTACCCTGCCAGGATAACCACCCTTATAACCCAGCAAATATAAATTTAGTCAGCATTGGCTATTATTGAAAGTTTAAATAAGTTTATACTAAATTGTCAAAAGAAACTCTGGCTCACCAAGACTGTAAAAAATGATTAAGTTTTAAATCTATATATAAGAGAAATACCACTGACTGACTCATCACAAATTCTTTAAAAATATATCACCTAGAAACTTGAAATTTATCATGTAGGTTCCTTATGTGACGAGGTATCTATTAAGAAAGATATTTTTTAATTTTTTTAGTAAAATAAAAAGTTTTATATTTAATATGTAAAAATCTTATATGTTTTTGATTGTAATCAGTATAATGTTACAGCTAAGCATTAAATATTCAGCTGGTTTGATATTTTAAAAGCTTTTGTTAGGTGATTAGTGGTCACTTGGCTAATTAGTAAGTCAATCTAAATTAATACTTTGAATAATAACCCAATTGCTTTTTAAAATGCCTCTTCTAGCATGATTGGCTCAGCTTTTGGCTCTAAACTTAAATTTTATAAAGGTCAGTTGTTTAAATCCTGGCATAATTAATTTTATCTAAATACTTTATCATTTGTCTATAATATCTACTTAATTTTTTTGGAAAAAAAGACCCTCCTTTAAAAAAGGCACTAAATTGTATGAAATAATTGAGAAATTATACCTCCTCAATAAACCTTTTTTTAAAGTTAGCTTCATATTCTAACCTAACTTATAAAACTTCTCAAAAATACAAATTAAATCTTATATCTGAATTGGGTCAAGTATAAACTATAAGCAACTTAGAATATACAGTGCTGAGTATATATATTTATTATAAATGCTTATCATAAGTCAGTTAAAATAGGGTGCCAACTTTAAAAAAAAGTTTTATTGAGAAGGCATAATTTTTCAATTATTTTATACTTTATAGTACCTTCTTTAAAAAAGGTTCTTTTTTTCTAAAAAATTGAAGAAGGCTTTCTTTTTTTTAAAAAAAACTTTACCAGTTCTTTTTTTAAAAAAATTTAAGTGCATTTTTAAAAGTAGTTCTTTTTTCTAATTTTTAAAAAAAGTCTTATATTATATATTCTTTTTGAACCTTCACTATTTTTCTATAAAAATAAAACTCATTATATATTATATATTATATATAGTGTTTTATAACAAATATACCAGTATTTCATTTTTAATAAATTTAGTAGCTTTTATTGGTCAATCTATGCTAAATTTACTGTTTGTCATATAAAATAATTTCATTTATCAATTTTAGTTAATTTTATTGGTCAAATTATATAAAACAATAGCAACTATAATGATTTAAGCTCATCACACTATGATCTCATATTTGTCTAGATTTTGAACATATCCCTCAGCCATAGGATATATTTTATGACAAAAATTATTTCAAAGCTATCACTTCAATGCTGAAATAAAGTTTATCCAGCAATGAACATTCTCACTATTGCAATCCATTGCTTCTGGTTCATTTTAGTATACTTACTAAATTAATGGTCAGATACTAAACCAATACTTACAAAAGTAAAATGGGACCTAAGTTGGAGCATCCTTTTTTGAATAATAAGGGCATCCAAATTGGTCCAATAGTTTCAGAGTTATGTGTAAACAAACATAAAAAATATATCACAGTTAAATTGAGAACCTCCTTTTTCAAAGTTAGTTAATAACCATCTAGTACTAAAAAAAGTTAGTTAATAACTGATTTTTGTATAGTTTCAGGTAAGCAGTTTGGTGAATTATTCAATAATATTCACCAATTCTCACCCACTCACCCAAATAGATTGAACCTATCGAACTCAATTAATTTCAGGTGAGCAATTTGGTAAATTATTAGATATATTTGCCGATTTTCACCTACTCGCTTAAATAGATTAAACCTATTAGACTTGACAGTTTCTGATTTGATAATTGTCTCCAATTCTCACCCACTCATCTAAATTGCTTGAACTTATCAGACTTGAAGGTTTCAGATGTCA
This sequence comes from Massospora cicadina, assembly GCA_022478985.1. Lineage (NCBI taxonomy): Eukaryota > Fungi > Entomophthoromycota > Entomophthoromycetes > Entomophthorales > Entomophthoraceae > Massospora > Massospora cicadina. Next base: position 13,441 of record JAKSZP010007546.1, read on the forward strand.
GTCAGTCAATGAATGTTTTATCAAGTTGATTCATAATTTCTTGAATCTCATACTTTTTAGAGCCTTGTTTTTAACATTTTTGTCACCATCATGAATCAGTTGTGTTTCTCACGGAACCCAAATGTGACTATCAACAAATTATCAAATGCCAGGAAGTGAGAAAAATATTTTAAAAATACAATCTATTGTCTCAATTGTTCAAAATCACCACAAATATGTTTAGACTTTTTAAAGAATATATAATACACTGTAATATAGATAATATTTTATTATAAAGATAAATTAATAAAAAGTTTAGGACAATACGAATTTTTTTATTATTTTTCTTTTGTATCTAACTCTGACCTCTACCCATGCAGCTAGGTACCTCATTTTGCATGCTTTTTACTTACGTACACTTTCTGAGCTCCAATGGTGGTTTTGGGTGGTTTTTTACCACTTCGATTTCATTTAAGATACTAGCGGAGTTACCCGTGCTTCGCTACAGTGTCTATAGAATTTCAGGTGATTTGAATTGATTAATTTAGATTTTATATATAGTTAAGTAATAACTACTCGGCCAAATCTAATTGCTCAATCGGAGCAACCAAAACCACCAACCACTCAGCTAAATCTAACTGAACTTATCAAATCAGCCAATAACTAATTTCCCCCAAAGCTAAACTGTATCCTATCAATTCGACCAAAAACCATCAAACCACTCGGCCAAATAAAATAAACCTTTCAAATCAATCAGATTCTAAATTATTTTAGTTTTTATATTGGTAGATAGCTATCAATAAGTTCAGAAACCATTAAACCTATTAAAAAGTTAACCTACAACCACTTAGCCAAAATCAATTAAGTCTGCCAAATTAATAAACCATCAATCACTTACCTGAAACTATTGAGCCTATCGAATCGACCAAAAAATAAACCACCACTCAGCAAAAACCAATTATTGAACTTACAAAACAGCCAAAAACTAACCACTTATTAAAACCTATGAAAAATTGAAGTAAATGGATATGAAAATACCCAGCCAAATTGCTATATAATTACCAATAGAAATATATGTTCTATATCTTATATAGAAATGATATAAATATATATGATTATATTAAATAATTGTATATTAGCATTCTGTTCCCAAACTTTATAGAATATATATATATATAGTATTCGCCAATTCTTACCAACTCACCCAAATAGATTGAGCCTATCAGATTCGAAGGTTTCAGATATCAGTCAGTGAGTCAGTACGTCAGTGAATGTGTTTTATTAAGTAGATGTCTGGATTGGGTCCGAATGTAAACTATAAGCAACTTAGAATATACAGTGCTGAGTATATATATATATATATTTCCCATGTTTTAATAGTTATTCTGCTATTCGGGGCGGAGACAAATCCAACAAAGCAAAGATCATAAAAATCGGTCCAGCCGTTCTTGAGTTATAAATGGTGTAACTAACACAACTTTGTTTTATATATATATATATAGATATTTAAATTTGCTATTAGCGATACTAAACCTACAAATTGTTCGTTAACACATTCGCCACCTGTCACCCATATTTGGGTGATGGGGCCCCCACAGAAGCATACCCGTCACCCATATTTGGGCAACATGGCAACGAACGTGTTAAAAGGAGGTTCTTTTTTCACATTTTTCTTTTCAAATTCAGGTAATTATCTACTTAGTAAAAAATTTCACTGACTGACAAACTGCCATACTAACTGACATCTGAAACCTTTGAGTCTGATAGGTTTAATCTACTTGGGTGAGTGGGTGAGAATTGCATATAATATCGAATCTGAAACTATCAATTATGATAGGTTCAATCTATTTGGATATGTGGGTGAGAATTGGCGAATATCTACTTAATAAAATACATTCACTGACTTACTGACTGACTCACTGACTAACTGACATCTGAAACCTTCGAGTCTGATAGGGTCAATCTATTTGGGTGAGTGGGTGAGAATTGGCGAATCTTATCGAATCTGAAATTATCAAGCCTGATGGGTTCAATCTATTTGGGCAAGTGGGTGAGATTTGACAAATATCATTGAATAATTTACCAATTTGCTCATCGAAGCTAATCGAGTCTAATAAGTTTAATCTATTTGGGTGAGTGGGTGAGAATTGGCAGATAAGATCGAATCTGAAATTATCAAGCCTGATGGGTTTAATTTATTTGGATGAGTGAGAATGGCAAATATTATCTAATAATTCACCAAATTGCTCACCTGAAACTCAACAAAAATCAGTATTAGAGTTTAAATAGATTAAGTAGTTAGGATAATCAACTCTGATCAGCCACAAGGGTAACAGCGAAGCTGTTAATCCGAGTGGCTTGAGAGTCGCACTGACACAGCCTATAGGCTGTCAGTGTGAGTTTATCATCTGATAGACTTTAAATACTGTAGCGAAGCATGGGTATCTGGATGTTAGGTTTATATATATTTTAAAAACCTGCCTAATTTGGTTCACCTAATTAATAAAATACTTTTGGCAAGTTAAGTAGAAGTTGATTAGTAGTTTGGAAGATATGTCACATACTCAATGATTTTAAGTATAAAGAGATGTTTCAGGTAGCAGTTTGATGTTATTTGATTGATTTGATAGGTTTATTTTGTTTGGCCGAGTGGTTGATGGCTTTAATCAAGTTAATCGGACAGTTTATTTTTGAGGGTTGATTAGTTATTGGTTGGTTTGATAAGTTCAGTTAGGTTTACCTGAGTTGTTGGTTTTTGGTTGATTCGATTGAGCAATTAGATTTGGCTGAGTGGTTTTGTTTATCTATAATATAAAATCTAAATTAATAAACTGAAAATCTGAATTTTATAGATTCCGTAGCGAAGCACGGGTAAATCGGCTAGTATCGAATAAATGAGTAGCTTATCTTAAAAAGCAAAATTCTACGATCAGTGCAATCAAAAAAACTACTATTGCCAATCTAATATATGATATCAGGTTCATAAATAGATTTGGCTAAGGTCTAACGAGCTTTATACTAATTTGATTATCAAGTGAAGAGTGAGGTCATAGCTTAATACTTCTAAGCCAAGAAGCATAATTTATCGAAGTTCAAAGCTCTTATTCAAAAGGTGAACCAAACCATCAGCATACAATAAGTTACCTAGGCGGGCTAATCCAAAATAAAAATTTTGTGCTGCTAGCTGGCAAAGTTAAAAGTTTATAACCGTACCCTCAATTTGACACAACCCCCACCGCCATTATAAATACCAGTTGAGCTCTATCTCTTGTTAAGCTTGCAAACTCAAATTTAAAGTAATTCTATACCATTTTATTTCTCTTTACAAACCATTTTATTCTCGCTTGTCCTGCCTTCTTTAGCTTGACACTTTAAAGCCGTTTATTATCTTTTAGAAGTTTACATATCTGATCATATTTTTAAATAACTTTATGCCCCATTTAGCAGCTCATGTTTCGTTTTATGTAAACTGTATATTATTCTCGCTTTGATTTTTGTTTTTTTTGTGACAGCACAATTGTTGCCGTCAACCTCTAACTCGGCTCAGCATTATGCTTCATTTATCCTCTATTTGAAACCAGCTAATCGTTTATTACAGAAATGGCGGATGCAGTTTGGACAAATAAGCCAAACCTTAGCCTGGTGAAGAAGGAGGATGTTGCTAAAGACTATCTGGTTTTGCCCTGGTATATCTGGGAAGAAATTATGACCTATCTACCCCGTAGAGAGCGACAATACTTCCCCAACTCGAGGGCGAGGAAAGCGTCGCCCCTCGTTGCGCACAAGTTCTCCCAACTCCAATTTGCGTACAAGAAGCCGCGCTTCTCCT
>JAKSZP010007547.1:0-17169 GCA_022478985.1 Massospora cicadina
CACAAAGTTCCTCCAATTTTACAAGCAATAGGATCTTATCATCCAGTCAAGGAGTGGGTAATATCGAGATTCTGATATGACTGGATGATAATTGTGGGACAGCAGGGCGGAATCTGCTGAACATAGTATCAGTTACAATTATTTGAGTGCCTCGAGATGAGGCAATATTGGGATATAACGGGTTTTTAATGGATATAATGGGTTCTATTGGAGCGCCTCTATATAAGGTGATAAGGCGATAAGGTGATGTCAATATTTGATGAATACAAAGTAAATCGCCTACAATTTAGTAATCAAGGATTAGAGAATAAAAAGCAAAATTTGAGGAGAATCAGCGGAATAGAATAGTCCAAGCCATGAGAAACAGTATCACTTGAAGCTGATGTATATAAGCAAAATGGGCGATTGAAGAGGTAGGTTTTTTAGTGCAGACAAGACAGGACAGTGAAAGATGCTGTATTTATAAAAAAAATAAATAAAAGAATTAGTTGGAGCAATTGCTCCTACTTTTAATATTTTCAAGTGCGTCCAAAGGACCAACGATCCCCACATTGTCTATCCGTTGCTCAGAGGGCTCAACCTGTGCAAATAGCCTGACGAATCCTAGCAATACCGTCCAAAATTATAACATACAATATTAGCTATCATTCATCTACTGGTAAGAGTCCGTTCCAACTGTTGTATGGTTGACAACCAGCTTTGCCTTCCTTGCTTTATTTGTGTGTAGAGGATACTGGTGGAGTGGACCCCCAGCGTTATTTGAAGACCCTTATGGATACATTGAACTTTTCTCTATCATTGCAATCACTTTTGCAACTTATTCAATTAAAGTCTGATTCTAGTTTGATAATCTCACAGAGGAGATTAGTCTGCGCCCATGTCAGGGAGCAGTTGGGCAAGTAAGGTAAGAGGAGTAGGTGGTAGGCCTGCGGCCTCAAATGTTCAAAAACGCCCCAGAGAAACTGGCAGAATAGAAAAAAAATTAAAAAAAACTGGCAGTCACTATTTCCCCAGAAATCCTTGCTTGGCAAGTGTGATGCAACCAGTACATCAACACGCCGCACTCCCAACCACTCTCGTCAGTGGAATATGGAGTCCATGTGTTTCTGGACATCCAACAAACAGCTCTATGGGAAAAATTTTATGGGGATGTGCACACTTTTTTCCTGACTGTGGTGTATGTCACACCTCACTCCATGTCATGTGGTTGGCTGGACCTCAGTTTCAAAAACAAGGAGGCAGCAGACGAAGCTGCTGTGGTGTGCATAGTGATTGACCTCCCTGAAGGGCATTGGATCATCAAAACCAAACGCACCAGATGGACAAAATCAAACCAAATTTTCCTCACATTTGACTTTATGCCTACTACGGTAAAACGTGCCATTTTGGAGCAACACCTGAAAGATGGTCTCACCATTTATGGCGAAATACAATCTTTTGAGATGCAATGCTTTACGCTGATGCCACACCTGTGCACCAGCAAAGCCATCGCAGTTCTAACCCCAACTGAGGAGATCGCGAAGGACCTAACCCTGATCCCGCACTCCACATATATCAATATCGAAGGGCATACCACCCACCCTTTCCGGGTAACTGTGGACAGCGCGCCCCCCATCTGCACCCACTGTGATGCGTTTGGCCATAAGGCACATGCATGCCCCACCAAGGAGGGCATCACATTCTAAGAGCACCCCTCAGCGGCCATGGCCAGCGGAGAGGTGCACCAAGAACCAACCGCAAGCACCAAAGAGGCTTTCCCATGGGGAGCACAAGGCTGCTATCTACTGGTAAAATCTATTTCCCCACAAGAGCGGAAGAAGGCCAAGCAGGCCCGCAGGGCCGCGGCCAAGGAAGTGGCCAAAGTCACCACCGCTATCCCACACTCCCAACGCCAGGAGGACATTGAAACCTTCATGGTGGTAGCAACTCAGGAATCCATCAACCAATCAAATTGAGAAGCCCATTCCAATTGGGCCACCCGATCTGAGGATCCAATGGGTGACTCAATTTCACCCAATCTTTGCAACCAAGCTCTGGTTGAAACTGACTTGGTCTCCAACCTACCTGAAAAAAAATTTGACCCACTTGATGGTGCACTGAACTCATCTGCACTGCAAAAAATTCATCTGATGTTGGGGAAACAAAAAGCGAAGGCAAAAGCCAAAGCAAACCTTTCTGCTAAAATCAACAAAACTACTGATAGTGTTGCTGCAAACACCCGCGCTGCCATGAAGGCCCATGGGGATCTAGAGGAGGCTAGTGGGCCCAGGTGCCCACCCCCTCGCACCTTAGGTGCAAGGGGGGAAACCTTCACTTTAGGGACGTTGAATATCACCAGACTCAAGGCCTCTCCGTCCTGGGTTAGGAAACTGAATTTTTTACAAAAAAAATTTACCCGTGGATATCCTGGACATCCAGGAGTCCCACTGTCCATGAGGTTCCAAGGATGCTTGGAAAACCACGGTCCTCCCATCCCTATCCTTTTGGTCAGAGCACTGTGGGGTGCTAGTTCAGAAAAACAAATTTTTCAAATTTTTATCACCGGAATCCTTCCTCAACAGCTGAGTCCTCATTATCACTTTCTTGTGGGCTGACGTGGCACATGCTATTGTCAACATCTATGCCCCAACCTGTGCACAAGAGCGCCAGGAATTTTTTTGTCAGTCAAATCCCTCCTGTTACCCCCAGACCCTTTTATAGTCGGCGATTTGAACTGTTGGCTAAATACACCAATGGACTGTTGGCCTTCCTCATCCCACGCCCCCCAGGGTCACATAGAACTTCGCATTCTAAAGGCCACTCTTGGGTTAATGGATGTGTTGCCACGGCGAGCCCCGCTGCTTGAAAACATGATGCAACCCCATGTCCACAATGGCCAATTAAGGTCCATGACCCGCATAGACCTTATCCTTACACCGGCGAAATTCCAACCCCACATTTCCCACTTCAAATTAACAAAAATTGAATTCTCTGACCACCAGCTGGTCTCAATAACCTACCACCTACCTGTCACAGTGGCTAAGGCCCCACATTGGTGCAAACTCCACCCTCCCAAACTTGTGTCGCCAGGATTTTCCACTTGGGTGGAATCAGCAACTTTGGAAAAAGAGTTTGTTACACCATTTAGCGCGGACCCCATCTCCACATGGGCAGCCTTCAAAGAGGATACCATCCGCCACTCTCGCCACCTCTCCTCCCAACGCTCATGAGCCACATTGGCCATCATCTCGCATGTTCTGGCAGATTTGGCACACCTGGAGTCCAACATCCCAGTTACAGGATACAGCCCTGCATGGGGCCAGAAGTGGGCGGAGGCAGCCGCCCACCTCAACGCGCTCAAAAGGCAACACAAACATTGGGTTTGTGTTCAGTACAGGGCCAAATGCATTACAGAGGGCGACAAGTGCACTGCATATTTTTTAAAAAAAAAATTGCACCATGCCAGAGTGTGGCCTGCACACAGGTGCAAAGATCGGATGATTCCATTGCGGATATGCCAGCTGAAGTGGCAATCAAAACACAAAAGTATTACTCCAAGTTATACCAATCTGATCCAATTCAGCCGGCCAAAGTGGCGGAATTTCTCAACTGAACCCACATCTGCACCGTTTCCTGATACCCAGAAATAATGAATTTGATTACTCCAAACAAATTATGGACAGCCATCCGCGGTTACCAAACTGGAAATGCCCAGGCCCAGATGGCATTCCATATGAATTCTATAAAAAGTACTTCAAACATATATCCCCACTACTGCTTGCCTCACTTAACCAGAGCCTTCTGGAAACGCGCCTCCTACCAGGAGGACAAGAGGCCTTCACTGTCACACTCTTCAAGAAAGGGGACAAGCTAGACTTAACCAACTGGCGCCCCATTTCTTTAACTAACACAGATACAAAAATTTTAATTAAAATCATGGCTAACCGTTTAGGGATTGTAGCATCTGCCACCATCTCCCCAGAACAATTCAGTTTCATACCCAGAAGGTCGATTTGGGACAACGTGCACTCTGTGGCTAATGCATGCCAGTCCACAGCCTCTGGGGCACTTGTATTCTTGGACCAACAGAAGGCCTATGATAGAGTAAACTGGGAATACCTCAGGGCCTGCCTCCATCAATTTTGCTTACCCCCTCGCTTCATCAACTGGGTGATGCTGCTCACGGAATCTGCAACAATGGCAGTACGTGGCCCTGGATTCCTAACAGAAGTAGTCCGCCCTCAAAGGGGCTTGCGACAAGGGGACCCCCTTATCCCACTCTTATACAACTTCAGCCTTGACCCACTACTTTGAAACGTGAATGCCCAACTCACTGGGGTCCATGTGCCAGGCCAAGCCCCAGTCAAGATGATGGCGTTTGCAGATGGCTGTGTGGTTGGGGTGTCTAAAATAAAGATGCACGCGCACTTGAAGCTCTCATCCAGGAGTATTCCCGGGTAAGTAATGCTGCACTGAATGCTTCCAAAACTGAAATCATCCTCCTTAGTCGGTATCAAACCTGATGGGCCCCAGCGACCAGTGCCCAGCCCGGCCCATCTGCTTTCACACGTGCTCGCCCTCCCAGCTCACCCCACACCGCCCCACTGGTGCTCCCCTTTGTGCCACGCCCTACCATAGGGCCAGTCCGCCATCTGGGCGTGTGGGTGGAGGCAGGCGGGTACACATCAGCAATAATGGAGAGTCATATTCTAGACAACGTGACGAAGCACATCGCCTCCCTCAGAGCCCACCCTACTTCTCTTACTGGCATGGTTGTTTTAGACAACTCTATGCTCCTCTCCAAAGTCTGGTTTGGAGCCCACGCCATCCCCTTCTCCCTAAGCTTTTTCAAATCCTTGTATGCCCTGCTGCAAGGATGGCTTTGGTCAGGCCACCCACCACCAGTATGGCTAGAGTTCATGTTTGGCCCTCATCATCATGGGGGCATGGGCCTTCTTGACTTCAAAGCCCATGCTGCCAAGATCCTGGGCACCTGGATTGCGGCCGTCACCGCCCCTACACTCCCCTCCCAACACTGGTCCCACGCGGCCCACTCCAACTTCTCCCGCGCCTTGGGCCTCAACAATCCATTGAACCCTCACTCCCTGATGAAATACCTGGCTTCACACCCATTGGCCACAGGTCCTCACGGGACTAAAACCCACTACAAACGAATCCTCCTCTTCATGCGGAGCGCTGAGTGGAGAATTCATATTAGCAGACACACAGCCCAGAGAGGCCGCCCCTCTCCTCAGTTCACACAAGAGGTACAGGGGCTACCCATCCAAGATGGCGTGATCCCCACACGGCCCCATGTCCTATCCAGGGTGGACTACCTGGACATGATGGACATCCCTTATCCATTGAGACCCAAAAAACTATCTGGAAATACGCACACCATCCTCTGTTGCAGCCTCAAATCTGTTCCCATGTGTGGCGCTGCCTGAGGCGGGTGTACCATATGTCTGAGCGCTCTAATGCTTTACACTCATCCTGCGTCGTGTGTGGCCAGTATGGAACGCTGTTCCACCGCCTGGAGAAGTGTCCTACCTCTAAAGTGATATGGCGCGAAGTTCAACGTCTGCTGGTCCAGGATTAAACACATCCCTTCAGTCTGTCAAGAGATGTGTTTGCTTTATCAATGGCATCCCCCCTTCCACCCTCCCTCCATGCTCTGGTGGTTGCAATCGCCATGTGGACTATCCACACGATTGTCTTGGATGCCATCGCAGGCTCCACCCCCACCCTCCCAGAATCTGTCCACAGATTCCAGTCTCATTTGGTGGACCACTTTCAGGCGTGGATGTTTGGATACCTCCCACCGTGTCACCAACAGCTGGTCTCCTCCTGGTTCCTAGTTTGGTTCATCAAATCAGACCCTTTCCTCCACATGTTTCAACTGTGGCTACGGCCCCTTCACACGTTCCCTCCCCCTCCCCATAAGTGACGTTCCCGCTGGCAACAAGAGATAGCATCACTTCTCTGGGGTACCTTCCCTGTTACTAAGTTTTGTCTCTTTCAGGTCAAATTCGGAAGTGTCCATCCCATGGTCGCCTTCCTTGCAATAAATTTAAATTTAAACTTATGGATACATTGATCAAGCTACAATTGGAAGCCTACTCCACCAGTTTGGCTAAGAAGATTCGCTATCAGGCCGCAGATCAGAAGCAATGAAGCAGACTTTTGCTGTACTCCATAGGAGACCATGTTTTATTCCACGATCAGCACAGTTTTGGAAGAAAAAACAAGCTTTCTAACATCTGGGTTGGTCCGTTTGAGATAATTGAAAATACTGGCACAGATGTTTACACCATCAAGGAACCTGTGAGGGGTCAGATTATCAACTGAGTCCATGCAAAGTTCCTTCACGCATACAAACAGTAAGAGCCTATCATCCAGTCAAAGGGGGGGGGGTAATGTCAGGAAGTTGATATGACTGAATGATATGCTACCCATATTGGCGGATTGGAGAGGGAATTGGGACGAGTCTAGAGACTAACAAAAGAGAAGTATATGAATAATAATTGATTGAAATGTCGACCAATCAGCGAGAACAGGAGATTATGCCAAGATTAGGATTAATGAGAGTTTTAAATCAAATGGGAGAAAAGAATAAAAGACACCAAGCTGAGAATGCATCCGGCTTGGAGAATTGAGATATAAAGAGTTTTAAAGTGAATTGATGGGGGTTGATTCTTGAAAAGTAGGTTGTTGCATAAGGGTCTGCATATTAGTACAATAATAAAAGTTGAAATAAGGGGCAATAGCTCCGTGTGAAAAGTTATTAAATCTATAAAAGAATCGGCGATCTTCATATCATCTGATTTGGTTGCCCAGTGGCTAATACCCTGTGCAAACTGACTTGGCGGGATCAAGACTGTACGCCGAGAATTAACAGCTAACATTGCACTATGCAAGTAGAGATTCCATCTACTAGGGTCATTGGAAGCCATCTTTTGAAGAATGGCTACAAGTGTACCATTTGCTCATTCAACTGCACCATTAGTAGAAGGATTATATGGGGATGTGAATGACTGATAAGTACCCATTAACTTAGTAAGCTCAGATACCACCTGAGAAATGTAGTTGGTCCCATTATCTGATAACAGGACTTTTGGGCTACCATGCCTGGTGAAAACTTACTTGAAAAGAAAGGACGCCGTAGCCTTTGCGGTGACCGTGGACACTGAGATAGCTTCAATCCATTTAGTAAAATGGTTGATAGCTAACAGAATATATTGATGCCTATAAGTGGCAGTAGGGAGAAGACCCACCACTTCAACATTCATAGTAGAGAAAGGTTCGGAAGGCCCACAATTTTGTGTTGAAACATTGGATTTCCACCACATTGTTGTTGGCACATAAGACAAGACTCCAACACATCGTGTACAGATTCCAACATGTTATCCCAATAACAATGAGATTTCAACCACTGTAGGGTCTTAGCAACAGCTCCATGCCCTACGGTTTGGTGGGCCTCCATAATAGTATCAGTCCTCGCAGTAGGGAAAAATGAAGGGCAACCATTTAGAGCCCAACTTTTTGTATAATGAACCTTCTTTGACCTGAGTATCTTTGGTTAAGGATTGTAACTTCGAGATAACATCCTTAGATTTAGGTACCAGAGCTCAGGCCTACCAGTCAAGTCATAAATGCGATCCTCTTCAGCAGAAAATAACGTTAGGATAGGCAATCAAGAAAGTCCATCAGCGTTTTGATGAATAGCGCCAGCACAATGTTGAATAGTAAAATCATAATTTTGGAGCTTTAGAGCTCATCTAGCTAAACGCCCATCTGGATCCTTCATTTGTTGCAACCACTTCAGGGAAGCGTGATTTGTTACAACAGTGAATTGCTTGCCATATAGATAGGGGCGGAAATGCTTGATAGCAGACAAGACAACAAGGCATTCTCTCTCAGTAACGCTATAATTGCGTTTGGCCTTGGAAAGGGTTTTACTATAATAAGCGATGGGTTGATCAACTAAGTTAGTATCATGGTGAGCTAGAATTGTTCCAATATCAATATCACTGGCATCAGTAAATAGTATGAAAGGTTTGGTAAAGTAAGGATGGTCTAATACTGGGGCACTCATTAAAGCTTGGAGCAAAAGATTGAAAGCTTGCTGCTGCGATTCTTCCCATACAAAAGGAACTTCCTTATGCAAAAGGTAAACTAAAGGCTCCGCAATTTCCACAAAATGAGGGATGAATTTTCAGTAATAACCAACCATCCCTAAAAACACTTGAATATCGTGCAAGCTTTTAGGAACAGGCATGTCTGAAATAGCTTATACCTTATTAGATAAGTGTAATCCCCATGCGGTTAACTTTATGACCTAAGAATTCCATCTCAGTCTTAAAAAGGCACAATTGGATGGTTTTGGCTTAAGCGAAGCATGACGCATCCAACCAAAAACTTCCTTTAAATGAGCCAAATGCTCATTTAAAGTGAGAGAAAACACAGTAACATTGTTTAAATATACCAAAACACAAGAAATTCTAGATCTCCAAACAAGCCATCCAAGGCTCGTTGAAAAGTGGCAGGGGCATTACAAAGCCCCTGCGGCATATGAGTGGGCTCAAATAACCCCTCACTAGAGATTAAAGTTCATTTTTGACAATCTACCAGAGCTAGGTCAATTTGCCAATAGCTACTTGCAAAATCCATAGCTGAGAAGTATTGTGACCCAGACAATAATCTCAATGAATCATTGATGTGAGGTAGAGAATAAGAATCCTTTTGTGTAACAGCATTGAGCCAATGATAGTCCATAACCACTCTATGGCCCCCATCCTTTTTCTGGATGAGTAGTAGAGGGGAAGCCAAGGGACTCTTAGAAGGCGTTAGAAACCCAGCCTCAAGGAGTTGTTTTAGTTCCACTGAGGCTTGAGCCTCTTCCACTTTAGATTTATGATATGGTCGAGCTCAAATAAGGGGAGTATCACCAGTTTTCACCTGATGCTGCACATCTTTCATTAGTCCAAAATCTCCAGAACCTTGGGCAAATATAACCGCATATTCTTTAATCAGAGCCTCAGCTTCATGCTGTTGTTCTGGAGTAAGAGTATCCCCATATTTTACATCAATTCTAGCAACAATAGGGGTCTTCTAGACCAAATTTATGTAGATCTCCACATCCCAAAACGGATAATATTTCACTCACAGGAGTAGGCCGCACATAGGCAACAGGGTTATTGTGATTCAATTGCATAGGTCTAGAAGTGAGATTAGCCAGTAGAATTGAAACAGTGCCATCATAGGCAGGATCAAGTATACCCAGGCAGGGTAAGGCCTTCAAATGAGAGGGATTTTTGGTTACCAAAAATTTCCAGCATATGATCTTTGGATACAAATACTTGTACTCCAGTATCAACAATGACTTGAGCTTTTGGGGAATGGTAATCGGAGAGTTAGAATATAGTGGCATGCCCTCAGAGGCACAAGCTGATGGAGGAGGAAGTATCGTTCTTGGTCCCAGGATTTAATATTCTAGATGAGAGATAGAAGTGGAGTGTTCAAAAAAGCAAACACGTCATTTAAGGTTGCCTTTACTATTGGGGACATCCTGTGGAATTAAAGGTACTAGATACCCAATTAAAGAAAGGTAACTATCCTTAAGACTGATCATTGCATCAAAATCTATAAGGAACTTAGTTCCCAAGAGCAAGTCATAGCATTTGTTATATAATACTATTGCAGGGGCTGAAACAACCAATTTTCCAAAGTGCATTGGAAGAAATGAGTAAGCTACTATAGACTTAGTATATGAAGGACCAATAGTTTATAAGTCTTGGGAATGTTCAAGACCGCCACAAAATTTTAAATTTTTCATAAACCTGGACAAGATTACATTGATGGGCGATTCTGTATCAATAATGGCCAAAACTTTCACCTTATGCACAATGACTTCCACCTGGGTTATATAAGAGCCAAAGTTTGGGATTGAAAACACCGAGGGATTAATTGAATTAGAAGAAGAACAAGCAGAAGTGTAAGTAGAAAAGGTATTTTTGTTGGCTAATTCATCAGGAACATCAAGCTCACCAGGAGCGGAAATCACATAACAATTGATCGATGCGGTAAAAAATTTCGATGGAGGCACAGGAGGTAGGTCAGCACAGGGAGCCTCATGCCCTATGCTGACTCCTCTTTTTTGACTCCTCCGCTTGCTTTTTCCAACATTGAGATACCACATGACTCACAAGACCACAATAAGAGCATGGGTCCTTCTTCAGTCTAGACTTGGGCTTAGGTGGCATTGCATGGATATAAGAATGAGGGTTATTCACAGAGGTTGGGTGTACTACACCATTGGGAATCTCCATGAGCGCTTCCTTGATGTCAATAATGGAGCTGAAGTTTCATTTTAGGGACTTCAGATGTAATAATAACTGAGTATGAGAAGCAAACGCACTCATTACAGCTGATATAGCATCATCAATGGTAACTCAGTCACAAGTGGCAAGAGTTTGGGCCTCATGGTAGAATTGTTTTGCAAAATCTGGATAGACTCACCTCGTTTAATTTGAATATTCATAAAGGCCTGCTTTTGGTTGGAGAGGATTTGGTCGCTCCCAAATTCCTTCATGAGGGCAGTTTTCACTTGAGACCAAGTAGTACAGACCTTGAGATGAGGAACCATGATCTCTTGCACAAACTGACTTAGACAAGAGGTGATGTGGCGGACCTTCTGATGATCAGTAGCTCCATCCATGGCGCGTTCATATATGAAAAGGAAAGAATTGATGGTACCTTCACCCGGTTCAAACTTATCTTTAAAGGTAGGTTTGAAGAGGGTGGGTTCCGTGTTCAAAAGGTGTACACCCAATACCGTGACAGGTCCATCCTTGGAGGGTTCAGACTCTGTGAAATGGGCTTGAGGAGGAACTCTATCAAATTGTTGTCTTAAGTGTTTCACGTCATCTTGTAAACTGTGGACCCATTGGTTGAGATGGTCATTCATAGGCACTCAGGTTAAGTTGATAATTGTAGATAACATCTCATTTGCTTGGTCTCAAGTACTTCACATTTAGCAGCCAACCGCTCAATGGATGCTGTCAAAGAGGCAAACTGGGTTTCTTGAGTAGTTTGATTTACATCACATAGCTGATGTGCATTCTCAACACTATCCAGTAAATTGATTAAAGAATAGTTTAGATCAGTTGGAAGACCTTCCAAGGATAAGAAACACCCTTGAGCTATTGCTTGGATTAGGATTTCTAGAGCTTGTACTCGAGATACTAAGATCATTGAAGGTTCATAATTGGACGTTGGAAGCGAGGAGCCAGGGGGGCCAGGAGGTCCTGGGGGTCCTTGTGACCCATCCCTTCCTGAAGGACCTGGAGGGCCTTGTTGACCCATTGGACCAGGAGGACCACGTTCCCCAGGTGGTCCCAGAGTTACCAACAGAGAACTAGGTGGGCCTAGAGGTCCTTGAGGACCAGCAGGGCTGGATTCGCCTGCTTGGATTGTATCCACAACTTGGATCAGTTGTTAGAGGAGCACGTCAAGTTCCTTGAAGCGGTCATCATTTTAGGTTTGCAATATTCCCAGCTGTCTCATAATCTCAGCTTTAAGGTCAGAGATTTGGTTTTGCATGGGAGTAGCAGCATCACTAACTTGTTGTGAGATTTCTTGGCTGATGTAGGCCACAGCACCATTGTCAATTCTCACCAATTAGTTATGAAGTTCGTTGATCTCTCTTCTATTATTGAGAATTGCTTCCCAATTATTCTGTCCAAAGTTAGATGCTGTCTTATAGAATGAGGATAGTTGAGAGTGAAATTGTTGCACCAGAGTCAACTGGCATTGAATCTCAAGGTGATGCAACCTTAAGATCTGGAGTACATGGTATATAGCGGGATGTACGTAATGCTGGAGGTACTGTTCAGTTCTAGCCTCAACAACTTTGGTAGGCTGTAACACCACTCAATTGTATAAACTCATCATATTGTCAGCAACTTTAGATGCTCAGTCACGATTAGGATGAGCACCAGGCTGGATAGCCCCTCTTATCAAGCCTTTGACTGTTTCCTCTACATTAGTGGCTTGAATCTGATAATTAGTTTGGTCAGGGCCCTCAATGGCTAAGTCCATAGAAACTTGAAATTGAATATGGCTGATATTAGCTGAAGGAAAATCTTGCCAGTTTGAGTGTACCCATTGGGAGATACTCATAGATTCCTCAGAAGAGAGACTTACTTTGCTAGATGAATTCATCATTGTGAAAGTATATTTTCACCAGGTAGTCTTGGAAGCAGACCTGGCAGGGAGCACCAGTATTGGAATTTTGTGAGAAATTCTATAAGCAGGCATGACAAAGGCTACAAAATTATTATTTCTGTGGCTCTAGCAAAGATCAACACAATTGCAACAAAGTTATTAGTTCTGTTGCTACAGTTGGTTCCAATTGGAAATACAGAATCCTGTAAGAAAATAGACCAAAATTAAACTACGTGAGATGAGAATTTAGGTACTTTATTAATTAAAACCTAGAGATATTTATAGGGAAAAATTAGGGGTTCTTTGTGAGGATTTCCTTGATTCACCCAAGGTAAGATCTTTCCTATCATAGGACCAATATTGTTGATTATCAATATTATTATAATATTAGTGATGATCATATCTATTAAAACCTAGTTAAATGCAATTGACCTTCTTAACAAGGCTGAGCCCTGTCAAAATAATTAGTCATTTTGAATTGCTTGGCCATCTCAAATTATTGAGTTTCTTTGAGTTGATTAGATTCATCCATCATAGAAGGTTGATAGCTCTGAAGAGTCTTTCTTTGGTCAAATTGAGAATTCATTTAAGATTTCTCCATCTTATTAGACCAAGATATCAAATCTCAATCTAGAGTACTTTTGGGCATCCTAGTTGTATCTCCAACACCTATCATTAGCAGGGTGCTGGGTCTTATGGTGAGATGGGAAAAAACTGCTAATCTGAACCACTGTAGGATAATTCAGTTTCTGTTTTTGAATCTAAAATTTACAATTTTGGAAAAATGAATTTACCTCATAGTATCTGTTGACTCCCAAGCTATTTTCAGGTCATTTGTTTAAATTCTGGAGATCCAAATTCACGTTTTGATTTTGGATTGGAGAGAAAAGTTCAAAACATGTTTCACCCTCCTTCCCTCAACTTTTTCTAAAAATTACATTTATTGGTGTGTTTTTGTTATAAAGATTATCTTCTGGGTAAACCAATCATTGAGGCAGGGGATGGTGGCCATGGTATAGAGTTTTATAACTTTTTTGAAGTCTTCACAAATTTGTTTTTTAAGAAACACCTGCTAACTTTGATACTTGAGTGAATCTGATCTGGGGATAGATGAGGAAAAGGTGTAAAACAAGAAGGAAGGGGCAGCGGCTAATCATTGCACATCTAGGTTATGCTTTAGGTCAGAGATCTGGGTTAGTGGTAGGTCCTTATGGTTTGAACCTTTTTTGGTTCTAAAGTGGTACATACCCTTGTCCAGATTGATGACTGGTCCCTGAGGCCTTACAACTTAGAGCAGTTTTGACACAACTACAAGGCAATAAGTATCAACCTGCCAAAAAATATTAAAAGAAGTTTACTCCTGCCAAACTGAATTATGCCACCTGTGAAAAAGGAACTTTTCCCATCATATTTACCCTCAGGAGTTTTTATACTTTCTTTTGGACAAAGTCGCCATTTTTGCCCACAACTCTGTCTTGTGTTTCATACTCATTAATCTAATTCCCATTGCCATATTTATCCAATGGCGCTACAAACTGATGGAAACTAATGTCAAATTTAAACCTCTTAAAAATTGAAGGCAGTCAATGATGGTATTTTTCACATTTCTACAACTACTAAACAAATTCTTATATTTTATGTAAAAACTGATCATAAACCAGAATTAATATAAGTTCAACAATATTTGCAAAATTTAAATCCCTAATCTGAATAACTGATGAACGCCAGTTTAAACTCAAATGTACCAACTTTTTGAATATTAAAATAAGCTATATTTGTGTGCTAAGGGATCTAACATCTAAATGGGTAAAAAAATTATGTTTAAAATATCAACAAGAATATGAGTAATGCTTTTAACAGTTTAAAAGGTGCTTTTTGAAAAATTCTAATTTTTGTAATTTTTCAATGGATTATTATATTGTCATGGGAGATACATAAGTGTGCCAAATTCAAGCCTCTAGCTAGTCTGGAAAATAATTAACTTTTAAATTTACAACCAAGTGATTATCAAAGTGCTCAGTTATAATTATATACTAACTACCATCAAAAATATATAGTATTCTTACTTATTACATATGAAACTAATTATTTTGACTATGAAAATTAAATCCTAAAATGCATTATTATATCATCATTGGATATACATAAGTGTGCCAAATTTCAAAGCTCTAGATATTCTAGAAGGTAATTAAAACCAGTTGCAAGTTTTTACTAGACAGATGCTACAGCAGGTAGAGAAAACTGTTTTTAAAAAGAAGCACATGATAATGACAGACATTTTGAAAATTAAGCTATGCGACAGGTCCATTTTCAACCTATTGGTAACCCAACACATACTTTGATGTTTGTAACTACATCATTACCTGTCACACATTCCAAGTATTTACCAAACAACCAAACTCACACAAGCCTCTAAATTCTAGGCCACTAGCAAACCATTTGAAATATAGGGAAGTGACCTTTCAGGGCCATACTTATCACTATTAATGGTTACAGATATATCTTTGTCTTTACTAACTGTCTCACCAGATGGCCTGTTGGCAAGGCTGTACCCAAAGCTGATGCCCTCACCACAACTCAGTTTTTATACAAAGAAGCTACACTACTTATGGACCCATATATGCTATGTTATTAGAAAAATGGTACCATTTCAACAACAGACTAGTTGCTGAAACAATTTCTTAAGTCTAAACCAAGAATTTCATGACCACATTTTAGAAAACTCTAAGTGTAACAGAATGACTGAAGAAGGGTGTTTAGCTGAGCAGGTAAAACTGCTTCCACCCCTAGTGCAGGTTTTGAGTTTGACACCTGTACTGGCTAGAAAACATTCTCAGTGTGGTATATTTGTCCCAAGGTTGACCCACCTCAAATAATTTAACAGAATGACTGAAAGTCTCAATCTAACTTTGGTATGTGTCCTCAAGAAAAGCTGCATAGATAACCCCAGGAATGGGACAATCAGTTACCAACCATTTTATAGGCCTATTTCACCAAAATACACACCACTATCAATAAACTACTTACAAACTCCTATTAGAGTCAAGTATCAACCTAACCCCACTATTCAGAATATAATGTAGCAATCAACTCAAGAGTATTCAGAATTTCGCCATAAGAGATCTGGTCCTAATTTTCTATTACAAACTACTCAATTCCAAATACAGAAAACTCCAGCCTAAATTTAAGGGTCTCTTCAAAGTCTGTAAAAAATTGCCTTATTGGAAATTATCAGCACTAAACTCTTAACAGAATCCCATACCAATATATCATCAATTGAAATCACCTAAAATTTTATCAGCACAAAAATGAATAGGGGGAGTGGCAAAGTCAAAAACATTCTGTATTAATTTTTATATATACAGGTTTTGCTGAAGATCTACTTTTTGGTCTAAAATTCTCTTGCTTCCTTTTAAACTTTCCTTTTTAACTGACTTTGAAAAAGAGAAGGTTCTCAATTTGACCTGTATGTGTGTTTTTTCTTTTTTTTCTATGTTTGTTCATGCATAACTCTAAGAATACTGGACCAATTTGGATGATCATCTTCTTTTTTTTAGTACTAGATGGTCCCAGCTGGATGATCATCTTCTTCAAAAATAGAGGATGCTCCAACTTGGGTCCCATTTTACTTTTGTAAGTATTTGTCAAGTATCTGCCCATTAATTCAGTAAGTAAAAAATGGGCTCAGAAGCAATAGATTTTAAGTGAGTATGTTCATTGCTGGATAAACTTTATTCTGGCTTTGATGAAGCAATAGCTTTGAAGCACTTTTGATATGTCCTATGGCTGGGGGGTATGTTTAAAATTCAGTCAGTATGAATATATATCAGGATGAGTTTAAGTAATTATAGATGGCTATCATTTCTGCATAATTTGACCAATAAACTCATCTAAATTTAATAAAAATATATTATTTTAGATAGCAATGAATAAATTTATATAGATTGACTAATAAAAGTACCCAAATCTAATAAAATGAATTACTGTAGATGGCAATCAGTAAATTGGGCATCTTTTGGCCAATAAAATCGTCTAAATATAATAAAATAAATTATCAGTATTAATGTTTATAAGATAATATAAATAATAGATATACAATGAGTTTTAATTTTATAGAGAAATAATAAGGTCTCAAAAATAATATATAGAGATATTAATATTTAATAAAAGTAGGAAGAAGAGCCACTTTTAGAAATGCATTAATTTTTTGAGGAAAAAGAGTTGGGGGTAAAGTTTTTTTTGGGAAAAAATGAACCTTTTTGAAAAAAAAAATTAGGAAAAAAGAACCTCCTTTAAAATACTCTAAAAAGTATGAAATAATCAAGAATTTTTCCTACTCAATAAAACCCTTTTTGAAGTCAGCGCCATATTTTAACTGACTTATAATAGGTATTTATAATTTATATACTCAATACTACTTATTCTAAGTTGCTTATAGTTTATACTTGGACCCAATCCAGATATAAGATATAATTTGTATTTATGAGCAAAATTCTATAATTCAGTTTAAAATATGGTGCCGGCTTCAAAAGGGGTTTATTGAGTAGGCTTAATTTCTCGATTATTTCATACTTTTTAGAGCTTTTTTTAAAAGAGGTTCTTTTTTTCCCAAGAAATTTTGATCTATTTTCTTAGATGATCAGGTATAAAAACTGATTATTTTCCACAATAAAACCAAGTATTTCGCTCTAGTACTAAAAAAAACCAAGTATTTCGCAATGACATTTTTGACGTCTTCATTTCTGGGTTTATCTCGATTGCCCCCTGTCAGGATTCAGACCCGAAGTGAATATTCGAATAGAACGGACGGTGGGATTCGATCCGAGTTAAAGTTTGGATTATAATTATTATTGGGGGTAATCCTCGATTTACTTTATCTAAACTTTCCGATATCGGGATCCGAACCCAGTCTGAAAAGGTGACCGAAGATTGTTCAACCGACACGACCAGAGCGTTGCAAAATCC
>JAKSZP010007548.1:0-17116 GCA_022478985.1 Massospora cicadina
GCCATTGTCCAAGTGAAATGACAGGGTATACTATTGAAGTACTACCAAGAAGCTATAATTTAAATTCTAAATCACCATCCTGTCTGTTGTCCTCACACAATAGATGCTTGAAACTTTTCCCTACGGTTAAAGAAGAACCAGCCATCAGACTACAGCCCAAAATTCAACAGTAAGTCCTGAGGAATGTCCCCTGAGCGTTGATCAGGTCATTTTCCCATTTCTGAGAAAGAAGGTACCAAAGAGGATGGCTGTACCCCTTGTTACTCAGGGCGATTTCGCCCATGTGGTAGATGAGCGCTGGGTAAATACTCTTCCACTTTTGATCTCTCCCCTGGTACCCACACTTACCTCAGCAGAACTGTTATGGGGAATTAGTGAAATCTGCGCTGAGATCACCAAAATAAAATTGATAAGAACAAAATCAAGTGGCAGTCAGCCTAATGTTCAAATTTTAAATGGTCAAAAAGGGATGAAGACTGATCTATCAGCCAGAATGGCTGATGGTTTTGATTTGGCTAACACTACAATTGACAAAATCGCCCCCCTCCCCAAATCATTGAGGATCATCATCAATGGGCAGGTAACAGCATTGGGCACCATCGATGAGGGTTTAAAGCTCCCTACTGGCAAATCAGGCATTGCGCCCAAAGCAACAATTCTGACAAAATAAATGGCCCAGTGACTGGGCATGGGTGGGTTGGGTGTCCCAAACCTGTTCCCAACCAAATGGGCCCGCCCCTACGTGGGATAGCCTTGGGGGATTCCTGCTGCTCATTGGGCCAAACGTCGTTGTGCCAACCATCAGAAATGTAGCTGAGGCTCAGTTTGGATGTTTGAGGTTAAACTGACAGCAACTCGGCCTGCCACCAAATTCTTCAATGTCAGTTCCCAGTGATCATATCCGCCCCATCTCCAAATAATCACCAGTTAGGTCAAATTGCTGTCCTGATCCTGGCTTGTCCCTGCACCAATCAACCACTATTTAATCAGTTTGCATTGCACAGAGAAAATTGTTGGTCGATTTTCTTCCTTTTCCTTTGCATTTTAATTTGCCTCAAAAACCTAACAATTTTTATTTAGTTGATTTCCTTCTAACTGCATCCCCGATGGCTTTTCCCTAATGGCCTGCCAGTCTGTACACTGGATGGGCTCTACCAGTACTCATGGTCAATATGGCTTCACCATCGTAGATTGGATTCAGCAAGCTAGATAATTCTGGCAATTTAATCCTGTTGTCATGAACCTTTGACAACAGTATACTGGGATCTTGTGGTCTTATGTCCACCACCTTCAAGCAAGGATTCGCCCCCTTGCTTACCCAGTCAAACCAGCCCCATATTCTGGTGAACTCATTGAAACTATTTCTGTGGCTCCGCCCCCTGCAGTAAGACCTCCAGGGTCTGGGGCGGGCTAGATGTGTTTTTTTCTTGGGATCATATTCACTGTTGTTCTACACCAATGATTCATCATTTCCCTATGCCAGGCTCCATACAACGTCATTTGGTCAGCAATGCCTCTGGCATTCTGGTTTGCCTTCTGGGTGCTCATGCATCCTGACTGGCTGGCCGATCTAAACTTCTTCTGCCATTTCCATGATGATACTGCTCTGATTGGGTGGCTTGGATAATTTCCTCCATGTCCTCCTCAGCTTGGGAAGTCTGTTCTGATTGGTTGGCTCATCTGATTTTCGCTATGTTCTCCTGAATTTTGCTGGGTCAATGGAGGAGGCTGTGAGTGATGCAGGCTTGGCCGCTTACTGCTTGCGGGCCTTCTGCATCATTTTTCATGTTTTGGGTGTTACTGGGTCTATGAGGAGGTAGTGCCCATCCTCTCCCCATGGAAGGCGTAGTTGGCATCAGTTATTTTCTGAATTCTACGTCATCTTCATACATGGTGTTGCCACAGAACTCTGGGGCCATGATGCCCTCCTTTATGGGGCATGCATGTTCCTTGTGCCCCAATGCGGTGCAATGGTTGCAAATAGGTGGAGCACATTTAAGTGTGACGTGGAATGCCTTTGACACCCTCCCATCTGAGAAGTGAAACTCCGCTGTTCATGGGATTCTTGTGAGGTCTGCAGCCACCTCAGGGATCAGGTGGATCATGGAGATTGCCTTTTCTGTGCACAGGTTCAGCGTCAGGTGAAGCTGATGTAATTCGAGTTGTTTAAATTCTCCATAGTTGATAAGTCCAGCTCAGAGCTCCTCAATTAGCTTGTGGGGAAGGGTGGTAGGGAGTGAGTCAAAAGAGATGAACAAAGTGTTTGCTTTGTTTCATCTGGTGCGCATGATGCACACAATTCATTTGCCCTTGGGGAGGGCAACTTTGTTGCAGACTTTTGCAGTGGCATCTGCATCTTCTTTGGTCTCAAAGCCTAAATTGATCCAGCCATTTGAGATCATATGGGTGTTAACATTCACCGCATAGAGGAAGAGAGAGGCCTGTGCCTCGCACACTTTTTCCCGCAGATTTGGAGACTTAACCCCTAGGTAGAGTCAGAGCCCATGCTCTACTTTCAATAGGGGTGGTTATATTGGATTTACATGTATTGGTTATGTTTCATGGTGAGCTCCACAAACATGGGTGGTGCCTCAGTTTGTGGGTTTTTTGGAGGCCATGTTTTCCAGTCCCCCTCCAGGGCGTTTCTTGCCCTTTGGTGCACCATATTGTCCATTGCTTGATATGGCTTTCGCCCAGTTTAATTGTGATTTGTTGAAGTCGCCCATCTCTTCTGTATGATATTTAAAATTGCTGTTCAAATAGAATCATAGTAGCTAATGTTATCAATACAAGTAAAAAAAGCTGAGATCTTTATTGTTTATTTTCAGTGAAACTTCATACTTGAGTAGGAAGAAAGCCCTGTTTAATGTTAATGATTCCTTCATACTCAAACATGGACTGAGTTCCAATAAACATGTCATAATTATTGTTGTCCAAAGCCACAGTGGATGCCAATATGATAAATTCCAATTCAGATAAGTTAGGAGTAAGCCCTGATATTGCGCATAATGTTCAGACCCACAGTTCAATACTCTTGAGAATATTCTAAGTCAGGCGCCAGCTTGATTTCTTGATAAGCTTTAAGGATATGACATTTATTGAGTAACCAGTGACAAGGATGACCATGACCCTTATTTCAGGATGATGACTTCTACCTTGATTATAGTTTCAACAAAATTAAGTGGGAGAGCCAAGACCTCCTTGAGATGGAGAGTGGAGTTGATTTTTTGAGCTTTCTAAGGAATATTTGCTTTATGGATTGCAGGGTATGAAAATTCTGAATTGATCATATCAACAAGGCATTGAACTAGTTATCATCAATAGCAGTATTAATAGCCTCTGGGTATATCAAAACTTGACCTAAGATAAGTTTCATTGGGTACCATGGTGTCATCTACTACTTAAGTGTTCAATTAATCTAGATTAAGAATTCAGCTTGCGCTCCTAAGACATAATAGCTGACATTTTCATAACCCCCTTCAGATTCTTCTTTAGAGTAGTTATCTATATAAGTCAGATGTGCAATAGAAGAGGGGGGAGTCAGAAATGTCAGTTTTATTAGCAATAGGGGTGCCTGTACCTACACCAAAAAATTTTTCCATGATCTCCAGTCTTATCTCTCTTCTTATGACACACAGTGTCAATATGCCCATCTTGTTAAAATAGGTACACTTTGGGCGCTCAGTTTGCTTTAGCTTCAGTTCCTCAATGGTCAAGACTTGGGTTTTTGACGAAATGACTTGGGTAGTATTGAGTTTAAGAAAATTGGCAACATCTAGTAAGGCCTCCCTGATGTCATGAACATTTAAAAAGTAATATTTCATGGTGTAATGTGCATAGACAAGAATGTTGAGAAACCAACCCAGTAATGATAGCAGCAACAGCGTTGTCAAGAGTTAACATCTTGGTGGTTACCAGCGTTTGGGCTTAAATATAGGCTTTATTAACTTAGGTGGCAATCAATTCTACCTTCTGTATGCTGATGTGCATAAAATACTGCTTTTTAAAAGTAATTCTGTTTTGACCTAAATTCATCAATAAGCGCTTCCTTAACCTCCGTCCAGATACTAAGGGTGCCCATATGTGGAACTATTACTTCTTGGACCATGCAGATAAGAAAAGAGAGGATGTGTTTGACTTTCTTGTGATTGGTCGTCCTTTCAAAGCAGATTTATAAATGTATATTAATGAAGAAATGCTACCTTTGCCATGGCTAAACTTGTCTTTAAATGTGGGTTTAAGAGGGACATGATCGCCCCATTAAGGGCATGGGCAGCAGGAGTATCATGTCCCATAACCTCCTAGTAAATGTCCATTTGATCAAAGGAATGATAATTTTAATTAAGTTTGCTCTTGTATAGCATCAATCCTGGTTCTCGTGGCTTCAGGGGGGCAAGTGAGAGGCGGATTCACATGGGTAATTCTAGCCTATATCGCAAGCATGTAAGTCACAAGCTCTTCAACCCAGTGCTCTAGATCCCTAACTTTAAAATGAAGATAAAATAAGAGAGAACTAAGATTTTAATGATCAGCTTCCACCACTATTACACGCTTTGAAGCTCCTCCTTTACCTTCTTAAGCCCCTCATCATCAGGCAGGCGGGATATTTTTGAGAATAATTCAGCCTTAACTTGCTCATAACAAATCTTAACTTGAGACAACCAAGTATACATCCTTTAGAAGATCAGCCCCTTTAATTGTGTCCTTGACACTTGAAACTCCTTAACACATTCATTAAATCATCATAACCAGATACTTCACATTTTCTAGTGATGCCTTCAGCTTTGACTCTTTTTCTAATTGAGAAACTTTGATTATCAAGAAAGGAGCAGACCCATAAGATTCTTAAAAGAGACGACGGTCTTATTCTTTCAAGCAGCCCAAGCCTTGTCATGCTTGAAAGAATAAGACCGTCGTCCCTTTTAAGAAGTAGAATCTTGGGATAAAATATCACTGTGAGTTTGCTCATTGTGCTTTCTAAGTTCCTTTACAAAAGCATCAAGAAGGGAGCGTTTTATGACGGCGGAAACATCCAATTCTTCACAGAAGACCTTCATAGCTTTCTCTACATACTTCACTATGCAGGTATCAAGTAGGCACTTTTCTCATATTAGCTAAATAATAAACCTGTTGTTTTCTTTCATTCCAGATTTCGCCTTTCCTAAATATTAGAGGCCAAGTTATATAGATTGTCATAAGCCAGCCTCAGTGCATCATGATTTATTAGATGTCATTGCAGTTCTTCATGGCTACTCCCAATAGGTTTATCATAATAACCATAGCAGGTTGTGCAAACTTTCAAAAGTACATAGTCAAGTTGGCAAGTTTTCTGTATGTGTCCTGGTGGGATTAGGTTTTATAGAGGGACATCATTTGAATATCAACAGAGAAACACCTCTCATGTAAATCAATATCCCCAGGTTTCAATATCAATGAGTCAGGTCTCTGCCACTTCAGTAGCTAAAAAGATAATATTTTAATTCTCCAGTATGATCACACAGTTAAATAGGTCATCACC
Organism: Massospora cicadina; assembly: GCA_022478985.1. Lineage (NCBI taxonomy): Eukaryota > Fungi > Entomophthoromycota > Entomophthoromycetes > Entomophthorales > Entomophthoraceae > Massospora > Massospora cicadina. Next base: position 5,519 of record JAKSZP010007548.1, read on the forward strand.
AAAGGTGATAGTTGAGGGGCTATCCATCTGGTTATCCACTTCACCATCCCCATTTCTAACCATCCAATTATTCTAGTGGCAGACTTATCTTACATCTTAAATTTATTTGAGGCACGCCAACCAGGGGATGGACATTGCCAATACAGCGTGATAAACCCACACCACCGGGCAACAAACAAATGAGACAAAAAAAGCCTCATACCAGGCAGGTAGTGGAGACCGCTAGTCCACCATGGCAGAGGGGGAGGGAGGGTCAGGCGGTTCTTCTACAGGCTCAGAAATTTGGGAAGAATCACAGTTGGTATAGAAGCGGATAAGCGCAGAGAGCCATGGCGTTGGGGCATTGGCATGGTGGGGATGGAGACAGGTGAAATATAGGTTACTTACCTCAAGATCAGCTTGGAAGACAGCCTCCATTAACTCCGCCACATGATGCTCCGCTTGGATTTGGGCATCTGGGGTTGGGCCAAGCTGGAGAGCGTTTGGTGGGTAGTTTTAGAGACTGGGTCAAATGCAGCTAGTTTCACCACATGTGTGACAGCAGTTTTGGTGACAGCAAGCAATTTGGAGATTTCCTCCCATGCCACTTTGGGGAAATCAGGGGGGAAGTCAATTGTGCTCGCCCTTTACTGAACTGATCCGTTGATTGGCTACTGCTTTATGGAGCTGGCTACAAAGGGGTGAGGCCACCGCTGCAATGGCAAGCTGGTGGTCACTTTGGTAGGGAGCAGCATTGGGTTTAGGAGCATACCATTTGGGGGAGAGGGATTTGTCAAAATCTGAATTGTGTAATTTATCCCAATCATAATAGATTGGGATTTCTTCACCAGTTTCAGCATCTTTATCCATGAGAATTTCACCTATCTTGTCAACCTCATCCAATAGTTCCCAAGGATTCTGGTTTACGTAAATAGTGGATGGAGAATTTGGGAGGGTAGGATTTAATTGGGGCGCTTGGGCGCAAATGGTGGTCCAGGCTTGACTCTGATTGGGCAGTTGGTTCCTATGTGGGGAGTGTGGCTGGAGGATTTGGTGAGGGCTGATTTCCCACGTTGGGTCAACGTGTGAGAATGTTAGGTGGGAGGGGGCAACAAAACGCCCCATTCAGATGATGCCAAACAGGGTTATAAATTGAGCTGAGGGAATCAGCATGGGGGCAGGACCATTTAGTGTGGTCAAGAGCAAAACAAATGGGACAAATCAGTTGACCGCGATTGACACAAGCCCAAAAGAAATGCTCAGGTGCTGCAGCAATGTGAGCATGTGGGGGGATTTGTTGGGAGATAGTAGAGAGGTGAGGAATAATAGTGGCAGTAGCGTGAGGGCCCGCAAGGTGCTCCACGCCAGAAGGAATGGCAAAGACCAGGTTGGGCTGAGTGCCATAAGACAAAAGCCTGGTCATCAACTTGTCATAAAGAACTTGGGGCGGGAGATTTGAAGGGAGGTTGGCAAATGACGCCACTAGAGTGGTGTCATCAGGGAGATGAGTTTGAGTGGTGGGGATGGGGGTATTTTCATAAATGAGTGGAGTCAACGCTGTCACTACAGCATCCGCTTCCATTGGGAAGCCTATGTTAAAATAGCCCTTATAAGGGCGGAAATCAATAAAACCAGCTGGTGCAAAGGCAGCGGTGGCGAGTTTGATAATTGCTTTGTCAGAATATGGGAATAAACGCCCATAGTCAACATGGATGCAATATCAGATGGTGGATTTGGGTAGGGCGAGAGGATGGGGGCGAGTTGGGTGGGTGAGCGCAAGGTGAAGTGCTAAGTCCCGTGGGGGAACAAATTGGCCAGTAGAGTTTGGTGGACTATTTGAGCCCATCCAAATTCGTTTTCCTGACAGGAGGAAAATTCTGGAAGGTGGATCACCGCTGCCTCACACTGGAGCAGCAGGCAGCAGATCCGCAGACATCAAATGGAAAAAGGTTATGGCCAGGTGGCGGTGGATAAAATAAACTTTTAATATTATAAAATCGCTTGAAAGTGAGTTTGAGCGGAAAGAAGTCTTTGCATATCTTCCATCTTGATTATATGTAAAAGATTATGGAGTACAGTGCTTCTTTAGTGAGCAGCACTTGTTGAAATATTGGCAAAGAACTACTTGCAGGTGCTTAGCCGCAGGATCTCAACAAAATAACAGTTGCAAGAGCACTTAAGATCTCAGCTCTGTCCAAAAAATGGACTAAAATAGAACACAAATAGGCTTGACATCAGCAAAAAAGATAAGTATGATAAAAAATTCTTTATTATTAGAAACTTGAAATTTTATGCACCTTTTATCAAAGAAAACCATAGCCATGGATGGAGTCAAGACTATGTTCACATGATATTTGAATATAAAGGGGTACTATAACTATAATTGAAAGGCTCATAAAGATGGGCATGCTTCAGGATTCTTTCCCCGTTGTGATACTTTGTCATCAATTTGGGCATCTAAATTTTGAGATGCTTTTGGATTTACGCCCTTTAGCTAGTAATATCTGGATATATCTGACAAATCCATGGAGAAGACTCATTTTTGCTATTGCTTTGATTTTGATCTGAAATCTTATTCAAGCTTACAATTTATGATACAAAGTATAGAATTTATAATCACCATAGGCTTCTAATTGATGACAGATTAACCCATCAAAATTTTTTAAAGTATTCTCACTCAAGTATATGGCTTAGTTTTTGGTGTTTGGTCAACAGTGCAAATGATATGTCTATGCAGTAATGGCTTAATATACTTTATCCAATCAGTCAGCTTAGAAATAGGGTCAATTCAGTCAATTATAGTAATTCCTAGCTCCTGATTAGTAGATAAAAGAAATTAATCCTTCAGAAAGCCTTTGAGTATATAAAAAAGGGATGTTTTTTCTTAGGAGGCAGCACTAAAACAATTTAGTGTAAGGGCGAACTTCAGGACTAGTTTTTTTAATTCTCTGAGGGTTTAGTTAGAATTTTAACCATGATCAAAGTATTTAACACCTTAATATTATTCACAACCAGGAGAACATCTAAATGTCTGACACCAAAGTAGTAAGATATAAAATTGACTTTTTTACATTTTGGACACTTAGGGCTATGAATGTTACTCAAGCTTTATTAATAGTTTAGAATGCTTATGGTAGATATATCTCAAGTCACCCTAGCAACTATACATCTTAAAGTCTAGATATACCTTTGTTTTTAACTTGGCATTCTTCAATTTTGCTATATATTTTGAGATCCATATTTTGCTTCCACTGCTAAAATAGGTAATATGGTAAGCCTTAATGGGTGATAAGAAAGAATAATGAGCCTAGTGCTTCATAATTCTTTGCCATCTTATTATGTGATAGTAAATAACCCTTTTTTACTATACAAGTTATTATTACTAAATATATTTTTATGCGCAAAAGTAAACACTTATCCATCAACTCAAATATAAAACATTGCTTATATGAAGAGACTGATGACATCTTTATATCTCTTGAAGCATAAAGCTATGGGGGATATGGGCTAGGATCTTGTTAAGAGCATATTAAAAATTTCTTATCCATTAGAAAGAGTATCCTCTGGTAAAACATGGATATAAATTTAAAAGGGGTTAAATGCTTCACAAATGTCACCTTCCTCTTATAAAACCATAATACTAATTACATTAGCCAAGTAACTAGCAATTACTAAATTACTGAAATAGATGATAAGTTATTATGATTATAAGTCCATATGACCAGTCCCTACAGTTAGATTGCGAGTAATTTCTGAACAGAATCAGGAAGGGGCCCAAGCTCCTAGTAGAGCCCCTCACTCAGATTAGTGACTTAGATCATGTGGTAGATGAATGGTGGATTATGCCTTGACTACTAAAGAACCTTCCTCTTTGCAACCCAATCCTCTTCTGATTTATTAGATGTGATTGAATCAGTGTTTAAAGAGGTGGTTCATTTTAAGACTCTACAGAAGGACCCTCAGGCTCACCCCAAGTGTGGCCTTGTTACTGATAAATCCAAGAAACCATCCCACTCCACCTAAATCCACATATGAGCCCTAATTTGCCTAATAAGTCAGATCAGGTTTATTTTAGTGGTCTGAATTGCATATCAGTCCTGAAGATCACGAATTTTGATACCTTTATCCATACAATCAATTAAATTGATAGGAATGGTCCCTCAAAACTAGGGTTGGTAATTTACCAGTCTGTCAAAATCCTTGCAAGTTTGGTAGTATCTTGCAAATTTCATGGTGATCCGGTGGACATGCTGTCAAAACTACTATGAAGTCATACAAAAATTATTAATGCATTCCCCCTCAATCCTTTTTTAAACAACCCAGTCTGCCAATTAGGGTGCCCAGCAAGTGGCTTAGTCATCAAAAATTTCTAAGCTATCTTTCCACCTCTCAAGAATAAGCAACCACTCTCCTTAGGGTAAGCTGCCAGTTTATTCTTTAGTTTTCTTCCCTAAGTTTTTATAATCAATCAATTTGTGTTCATACTCTTTGTCATGTAATCTGCCCTCCACCTCACTCTGTTTATTATCCCTAAAAGGTATTAAGTGATGTACTCCATCTTATACCTAAGAATTCTAGAGATCATTGAGTGGGCATACTGATCCATGGATCCAATATCACTCCATAAGTATCAAAGCTTATAGATAATTACCTCCACATTTATGGCTTTCCAAACCCTTGTGCATGCCACAGAAATATTTAAATGCCATATTCTCATCCAATAAGCCCATATTGGTCACAATTCGCTCAATTTTTTTTATAAAAAGACATTTAATCTAATTAAACACAAAAATACATAACTTTGATTCTGAAGAGGTTGTCACCCTCCCTGCCTCTTCCATCCATGGGGTTGCCCCAGTAAGCCTGCGGTTGCCCCTATTATAGACATTTGGCTTTTTATAGGTGCCTTTGGTATGTTGATAGAGTAAGTTTCTCTTAATTAATCCCTAAAACGTCCCATCTAAAATTAATTAAGCGCAGCTAAGACTTTAGCATTCAGAATCATCTATTGGCATTGTTAAGGCCAACCAAGATGGCGTTCTCCTTCAAACTTGCTGTGATCCTGACAATGGTGTACATTCTCATTTTTGCACCTCTTTGACCTTTAATAAACAAAATGAAAGCCCCTTGCATGTCAATTTAATAGTTATTGGTTTTTAAATTCACAAACTTAAGTATAAGTTCAACTTCTTTTCACCACAATTATTTACTTAAAAATTTAATTTTGAGCTCACTTCCAGAAACTTTTTTGAGTCTGATAATAGGTTCTGTGTGTAAGTTTTGGGCAACCCCTGCATTTTGATTGGGAGGAATACCCATTTTGCATCAAGAAGGGGAGAAAGCCTGCGGCAATTCCTCTTGTCACTATGGGAAAATTGGCCCATGTGGTAGATAAGAGGTGGGTGACGGCACACCCCTTGAAAATCACGCCTCTCTCCCTATGCCAACCATCCATTAGTTGGTCCAGAAAATTCAGAGTTTGTGTTGGGAAGAGGTGGTGGCCAGGGGCCATCGCCAGCAGAGGGTTGGTAGCGATTCTACCCCATAAGAGGTTAAATCCACCAGTTTAAGTTCCGTTGATAAGTTTAGATTGATATAAAGAAAATTGCCATCAATTATGAGCCTGTCCCTGACAAGTATGGGCGCACAAAATACCTTTCCTACTCAATGGGACTGCCCATATGTGGCCTGGCCATGGGTGCACCCAGTCTCCCGCTGGATGAAGCTTTGCAATCAGCAAGCGGATTTGCACTTGGAGGGAAAATTTGGTGGCAAAATTCAAGCCTAAGTTGGCTGGCTAGGATGAAACCAATTTGGAATCATAAAGATTTTAAAATTTTAATACACTGTAGCTGAATCATGAACTATTCCTTACAGTGAATGTATTTGTCCTATTCCCTATGTTAGTGAGTTTATATGGCAGTGTACCCAACATGCTCCCTTTCTCTTTATTTCCCCCATTTTTAGTTTTATTAAAGAATTTTTTAAGAAAATCCAAATTTATTTGTGAAGTTAAGAATTCCGCCAAAAAATTAGTGGCTTATAAACTCAATTTAGATATTTGTGTCTAGTACTCACAGTTACCCTACTCCTTTTGCATCACTTTTTATGATTGGTTAACCCAGAAGTATTCTGGCTGGTGTTTTGGGTGGTAAGTCATCCTGAGTGCCAGTGCAGGATTATTATCATCAGCACGCTCCATAATATAATAGAGTGGCCTAAATTATTGTCCTTCTCCACCCTTATTTGTCATTGGGGTGCAGCGTTGGATTTGTGTTTAAATGGAAGTTCCAACCTTTAGTTAAGGAGGTGGTTATTGGACAGAGAGCCTTTTTTGTCATACTTTTTACGTTTTAATTAAGGTAATTCCTAACCCAAACAATGGTGAGGTTTCCTCCCATACCAAGTGTTAAGAAATTTTGGTCACTTTTTCCCCAAGCTCAGTTTAGCTGGTATGGGTAGCAAGTGTGCGTGTGTTGTGTGTTCCTTCTAAGACCTTTCTTCCCCCAACCCACTGTTTTATGCTCAAGTAATGGGTTTCATGCAGTTGAGTCAGATGCTCCTGGGGAGCAAAAGATAGTGACCACGTTAGAGCCATTGTTGTCAGCTGGACCACAGCTGAAAATTGAGGTTGTTCAGGTGGCTGGAACCATGGTTTCTCTCCTCAAGAATGGACTAAAAATGGTCATCACATACCCCTTCCTTTCTAATATATCTCATAAAGTTGCTAGAAAAAAAATCAGGCCTATTTTTTGTTACCAGTTAAAATACAGTTTGGATATCATGGCTTATCCGTTGAAGCTCTCTTGAATTTCAGGTGCAGCCAGGAACTTTATGAGTTTGCAGGTTGCTCATATTTTAGATCTATACCATGAGATAGGGTCCTTAGTAGTAAATGCAACATCATCCTAAAAGACTTGCTATGAAGTGAGACGCCCAATACCACCCTCATTGCATAAGTTTAGTTTCTGTGATTGATTTACTGTTGTGCCAGATTTTAACTTTCTGTGATCCTTAGGGTTGGTTAGAGGCGGAAACAGGCTAGTATATACCTGGAGACCAACCTTTTGTCATTAGTAAATCTTTACACATGTGAAGAATTTCTGATTATTGATACCTTTTCACCTGATAGAGCGGTAGGGTTGAATATTTCAGATCCCTCCACACGGCGTTGCTGGCGGACTTCCCTTCCAGTTTGGGCAAGTATAAGAACATTTATAAATATGGAGAAGGACAATCGTCTTCCCTCTAACTCTGAGTATGATATGGCCTTCCGCTTAATGGGTAAATGTATTTAATGTCAACTGCCCTATGAACCTTTATAAAAGACAATAAGATATGTCTCTAAGGTGTAATTAGATGTTATGCTTGCTAAAGGTTTGGTGTTCAAAAAACCTCTCCTATTTCTTCTCCCATAGTTTTTTCTCAGAAAGCTGACAGAACGTCACGCCCCTATGAGGACTATGAGTATTAAAATGATGTTACTGTTCATGGTCCCTATCCCCTCCCCCTTGAGAAGACAATTAGCCAGGCGATTATGAAGACCAAGATGTTTTCAAAGCTTGATCTTGTGAATGCGCTTAACCAAGTTAGGGTTGCGGAATTTCAGGAATGGCTTATGGCGGTTCATACCAGAAGTGGAATCTTTTAGCTCCGCGTGATGCCTTTTAGCTTGAAAAACGCTTTAGCCAAAGACCAGCAGATGATCAATAATGCTCTCAGTGAACTTCAGTTCAGCCATGCAGTGGCGTATATCTATGACTTCCTCATGCATGTTCTCACTCCTGAAAAGCATGAGAAGGACCTGGAGGAGGTGTTGACATTAGAACTTTATTTAAAACCTCCAACTGTAAGTTTTTAGGGAGAAAGTTACCTTCCTAGATAACTTAATCCTGAAAGATGGTTACATGATCCCTCCCAGAAAGCTTGAAGCAATCCTCTCATGGCTCACCCCTACCACCCAGAAGCATCTGTAGAATTTCTTGGGCACAATCCTATTTTTGAAGAAATTCTCCCATGTCCTCTTGCAGTTGCCGCGCCGTTGCATCCATTGATAAAAATGTTCTTTTTTAATGGATGGAGGTGTGCCAATGGGTGTTTGATGTCATCAAGGATGTGTTCATGGCACCTCATATTCTCAAAATTTGCTGACCCCACCAAGCCTTATATTATAGCATGTGATGCCTCATTGGCTGCCGTGAGGGCAGTGCTGCTTTAAGAGCGTGATGGATTGAAACTCTAGCAATTTATTTTTTGCACAAGATTGCTTTGTCCAATAGTCCCAAGCCATTTATGTTAAGGAGTTGGCCACCATAGCATGGTCACCACAAACTGGAAGTAACTTATTCAGAGCGCGCCACTAGAGGTGATTGTGCAGACAGATCTGCAGGCCCTTGTGTACTTTTGCAAACCCCAGAAGTTGGCACGCTGGAAGTTCAGGATTCAAAATGATAAATAAGTTGAACCCCACCACTGAGTTGAGCCGCAGTAGATTAACCATTAAACCAGCGTGAACAGATTTTTATCATGAAGGCACCAAGGCGGATTTGATCAGAAAGCATCAAATGTATGAGAATCGATGAAAACACCTTTAGGGATCCCATCTCCACTTCCTGAAACTAAGGAGGCGCGTCCCCCATTACTGCAGTCTTGAGGAAAATGCAAAACAATGAGGTTGCCGACCAGGTGTTTAATCTGGATGATAGCAAAAGATCCTGATTGTACCGTGCCACAAAGGTTCTTGAGGCACCATGACCCCACATGCCCTACAAATAACGACGCTTTTTTACTCAATAAAGTTGTCAATATTCTCCCCATCTTTTTGTTTTTATATTCTCCATCAGTTTATAGCTTCAAGCCCATTCTTAAGCTTTGACATATGTTAAAAGAACTGTTACGCCAGAAAAGTGGCGCTTATTATAGGGTCTCCGATATGTCCAAGAACAAATGTCTATTATGAACCATTGGAATAAAAGCAGTCAAGAAAGTCAACCAGATGATCAGTCAAAAAGTGTCACTCAATGGATTAGTACCTCGCGATATGAAGTACCACCCATGCCGCCTGAAAGCTTAATGTTTTGGGTTATGTTCTATTTCACTCTACCTTCCGTTGACAGTAATCAGTACCAACTTCAATATGAGAACTTCAACGAAATTATCCAACAGCTACTAATAAGCATCTATTATGTGGGAGGACACTTGAGTTGCTACTGCGCTTCTTTGGTGCCTTCTACCATTTGGGATTTATATACCTTTGCCCAACTACCAGCAGGAAAACAGACTTGGTGACTGAGCGCAATTTTTATAACTTTATACATATTGCCATCCATCACCTCCTACAAGTAGTTAGGTTGCACCATCACGAAGTCTCACAACAACTAGGGCTTACACAATTCCTACACTCCTACGTTGTCAATTTATATAATGTGGCCTTCTCCTTTATCCGCAATAATTGAGAAGCCATTGTCAATAACCAAAAATTAATCAATAAAGCCTGAAACAACTCATGATGTTGGATAGTGGGATTTAAGGCTACCTTGAGGACAAGCTTCTTCAATCTTGTATAGCTTCTCAAGGCTTCCAGGAATCAATGCCACACCAAGTTGAGGATTTGGTGTGGACTCTCAGCAGCAATGTCAGAAACTAGCCACCTGCAACTTCGCCTCCATGAGTAAGGGCCTCAAGGACCCTCTGGTCATGCAGTGCCTATTCCTGGCGAGCCTGAAAACCCTTGAAAATGGATCTTTTAACCGCCCTTGCTGCATTATAGAGTCAAATCTATAAAATGGTCCAGGGATGTAAGCACCAAATTGAAGGAGCCCCCTTAACCCTAGGGTCACGATTAAGCCTTCTTGGATAAAATGGATAATCTGAGCGCCTTCACCAAGCTTGCAAAAAGTCAGATTTACCAGTTTGAGCACACCTAATAAGGGTTTGACACCCACTTGAAAAACTTAGAAAGTCAGCTTCTTCAACAATGCACCAACATCCAAATATTAAAAACAGGTTTCTCACAAGGCCTCCATCTCCTCCATGAACCTAAACAGGGATTTATTCCAAGAGAACCTTGAGGTCTAAGATGACGGTTGGATCATCAGGCTCCTCTTAACTATGCAGTAACTGAAATTTCTGAGCCTGCACCAATTTTTGGTGTTAATACCCTTTTCACTCCTCTTGTAACTAATTTAAATCTAGTTTTAAGGAGAAGTTCCCCCAGCCAGAAAATTATTGACTCTTTCTTATATGCATATGAAATTTCCATGAAAGAGAATAATGACCAGCAAAAAGTGAAGCATATCCATTTCTGCCTAAATAGCACCACTCAGGAGATTATGACTCCCTCATCTAAAAGAATGCCACATATAGGAACAGGTCCTACTACCTTATTCTAAGAAATTGGCAGCAACCAAACACTGGCCAATCAAAAATAAGAGTTTATGTGTATCAAACTGAACAAAAGAGAGAGCCTTTGGAATTCAAAAGCTAATTCTACGCACAAGCAGTAGTTAGTAAATACAATCAGCAATGCTTTAGATGACGTCATGATGGCTGTCATCTCTGCGTTGGAGTTTTATTATGAAGTTCAGATGCACATGATTGGCCAGAAGAATGGTTTTATTTGCATTTGTGTAATTAAGGAAGCACTTAAAGAAATCCCTGCATCAACTCTACTCTTTAATGCTACCACTCTGTCTCTTCTAACTGTCCTTGGGTCCATGTTATCAAGAATCAAAAGAATTCTTGACCCCAATGTACTTACTGCAATGGCTTCCATCACAACTCCAAGACATGCTAAAAATGACTTGACAATGAGGCAGGAAAAAGGCCATCAGAAGGAAGGACGAGAAGCTCCATGCTAACATCCTACCTCGCCTCAAGAATCATCAATGATCTTTAATATACCTTGAGCTGCATACCTTAAGAAGAAATTTTGATACCATTGATTATAAAGAAAACTTGATGCTGCTTACTTTCTTCTAAAAAATTCCTATGTTTCTCATGCTAACTCCACAGTTTGAGAGTCTGGTTACCCGCGTCGCTGTCCAAGTTTATAAACTTTTGTTTCACATCATCACTGACAGTGGTTCTCCAGTGAATGATATTATGTCCAAACTGATTAAACACATCAACATTGTGCCATACTTGCCACATTACATTGAGTATAGGTTGTCTGGACCACAGTGTACATGATCATTGGGCCTATTCTTCCCTAACTATGTATCATGGAAATCTCTCTGTAAAACCCCCCAAAATTGCACTGGATAACCCTAGCTATGAACTTTTTATCATCTCTCAATTTCTCTTGGACTACTCCATGGTAGTACATTATGTAGAAGGATTTTTATGCATGAAGGAAATCAGGTTCCTTTTATCTTAAAAACCTCGCATAACTCCAAAATGGTGGTCAAGGATCAGGCTTTCCTATTGGAGAGTGAGAGCTGAATCAATTAACTAAAATATTATGTGAAGGGCATCCAATTAAAGTTGCCCCCTGCCATTGTTGTTCACAAAGGAATGCCAATCTATCTACCTAAGCCAAGCACTATACCTCCAAAATTTCAAGTTATGTTAATATCTGGGTCCACATTAACATCCCCTCTGGATAACTTCTGGAGATTC
>JAKSZP010007549.1:0-17052 GCA_022478985.1 Massospora cicadina
CTTTGACCAAGTTGGTAAATTAAGTAGGCCTAGGGCAACCTTGTGCACTGCATAACTTTACGGGGTTATGATTAGAAAAATTCTCAATTGGATAAGGTAGTCTGGTGATGGTAGATTAGATGAGGTTTAAGATGGGTTATAGGCGATGGAAACTTGTAGCCGCACCAAGCTTTAGGCCGCCCAAGTAGAATTAAGGTGGGTGGTTGAGCAAGGCACAACCTTTACCATTAAAGGTTCGTTAAGGATCCTGACATCAGAAACCATCCCAACAAGCGTGCTCCATAGAGGGCCGTGGCATTTAGTATATAAAGCCAAGCTTTATTCAGGTTAGGGCTAGGTTCCCCATGAGGTAGGCGAGTAGGGAATGGTACGTGGAGGCCGCGCCGTTAGATTGGATCCACTCGAGAGTGTTGGGGTGGGCGGGGATCAGCCTTGTGGAAGGTTGGAACTGTAAGGTGAAGTTGGTTGCGGCACTCCTAGGCGGCAGGAGCTGATGGGTCAGGTTGGATAGGAAATCCCATAGCAGCGTCGGATTGGAGGCGTGGATGGCGAGAAGGATAGAATGGGGGGAGGGGAGGGTGATTTTAACGACAAGGTTCTTTAACTGGCATCCAAAGTGGTGGTCCCCCGATAAGGAAGCCATTCCAAAACGACATTGGAGAAGGCGCGTGATGTGACCCAAGCCATCCGTAGCGGCGTCCCAGGTCAATGCAAGGAGCGTAGGGGGGAAGGGTAAAAGATCCGGGCGAGTGAGACGGGTAGGTTGAGAGGAGAGGGCTACACGCGATTGAACTCGCCTTGAGGTGGCATGTTCTCGCCAACTGACGACCAGGTGCAGGTGTTCCCAAGCGTCGCAGAGCAGACAATTGGCAGGAAGCTTGATGATGCGAAGGAACAGAGCTGGCATGGCCGACCTATTTGGGCTAAGCTGTCTTCCACCGCCGTTGGACCAGTAGAGCTGGGTCTCGAGCTGGGCACCAGCAAAAGCGAGGTGCGATTGGATGTCCAAGTCAAACACGGCGTCGCAATGAAGGTTGGTGACGCGTAGCTGCACCCACGCCTGTCCCAGGAGCGTCGGGTCAGTAAAGAAGCCGGTGACAACGGCCGCCACGCGGTGGGCGGGAGGGAGCCAAGGGCCCACCAGAGGGTCGAGCTCGACCTCACCGGCATTGGCACTTTCTCGTACGTGGAAGTAGGAACGCGTGTTCGAGGCCGGTCCGAGCGCAGGGTAAACTTGCACCGTAGGCATCGACGCGGGAGGCGAACCAGCCTCGTGGCCGATGCTCTGCAATAATACTATTTCATCTTGAAGGAGCCTAGCTTTCTGGAGCAAAAGCGAGCGGTAGTCAGCGCAGTGCAGCGCCTCCGTTTGGCAGTGGGCTACGAGACGTTTAACGGCGCCCTCGAGTGCGGGGTGAGAGGTGCTGTTTTCAGCGCATCGGCTCAGCCCCAATACGTGCACCCGGCCTTCGAACGTTAAAAGGACGTGAAGCTTTGAGGTGTAGTCGCTAGCAAGGACGGCCCTTTCGACCTGAACACAATGACCCGAATCAATAAGAGCCCACCGGGTCGAATCTCCCCCGCGCTCACGTTCAGAAAGTTGCACCAAAAAGCGCTCGGCTTTGGGACAAGGTTGGATAAGTCGAAGCCAAGGTGCCCCTGCAACAAGGTCTGAGGCAAATTCCACTTTGAGCTCAAATTCAGGTGCCGTTAGCGAGATTATTTTCCCACCCCTCAAAGCGAGCCACCCACCAATTAGGCAAGCCTGGTTCGGGTTCAGCGTTCCAGGAGTGAGCTTCAAGCTAGTGACATAGATGCTGGTCACATCTCTCACGATATCGCTACTCAGCCCACAGTTATACGATCGACACTTGTCCCAATCGAATAAGGTCGCCACGAGCTGATCCCCACCCAAGTTATCAAGCGTATGAAGGAGAGCTAAATTGGGATACGCCACCATCCCAAACACCTTCTTTGCCGCCTTCAGCTTAAGGGAGCCGAGGGTGCGCTGATGGACATTCCACGTAACGAGTTCCATATCGGCTTCAGGGGTGGGATGGTGGATCACGTGGACGACGGGTCCATCCCATATCAAGGCCCCGAAAAAGTAATTTATCTCCAGTTGGGGAAACTTATATGGCATAGTTTCCACCCCCGGACCTCCCACACAAGCTCATCCACCTCGGACTCGCTGCCGCTGTCCAAAGTTATGGCCTGGTTGGTGCCGCTTTGAAGCGCCGGGAAGAGGCTCAAGTAGCTCAAGGTATGGAGCTTCAACGAACCCTGCCCGCCAGCGCACCAGCCGACCACCACCGACGGGTACGGCCTAAAGGGGTGGGTGGCTCAGTACACATCAAAACCGATAAAGTTTGGCTAAACCGAATAAATTAAAACTGATGCCAAGCTATTAGAACACCATCTAACCAAACCAGGTCTAGGGTCAATATCTACCGACCCACCACCAATTAGGCTGCGTTTTATTACTTGGTTTAAACTCGGCTTTACAACCCCACCCATTTGTAGACTTACGTGTCCATCTGTTCAGAAACGACGTCAAACGCGATTACCAATGGGACGAGAGGTAGCGGCGCGTGGTCTGTTTTGGCGGGTTCAATAAAAATAACCGTTAGATCAACCATCTCAACCAACGCCTTTAAATAGTTAAATATCTTAATATCAACAGTTCATTCGATCGTATACCTGGGCGCAACTTTAAAGCCGGCGCCTGGTAAAACCCCTCACCCAACTAAATTTAAAGGAAACCGGCAACAACCAAAGCAAAAGGTTCAAAGACTAGGCAACAACAAAACAATGGTTCAAAAACTAAATTTACCTTGGGGTGGAGTTGTAAGTGGCAAGATTGAAGGGGCCCCAAGCCTTGAGAGGTTAGTTCGGGTTAAGTGGGTCCCTGGTACCGGCAACTTATCCGAGAAGCACCCATCGTGAGGTGTAATGGGGTAGGTATCGATGCGCAACTCCCACTGCTGTGCCTCATCTAAACTCTCAACCGGTTTCATACCCTCTCTCCAATAGTTATTAGGTTTGATGACATTTAGTGATACAACGAGAAGGAGTTCATCTGAGCCAAAGTGGTCACTGTCATACTCCGAACCGTTAAACTTTACCCAAGGGATGGTAACAATAGTTGAGAGTGGGGAAGGTTGGTTCAATTGGGAACTTGACCCTTTAAAACCATCTTCGCTAACAAAAGAGTTCGAGAGGTGTACCTTCTTCCCTGACGTTTGGTTGGAACCCGAAAGCTTCCTTTTAAGACCCACCCCAGTTGATGGGAAAACTTCAATTGAGTCAACTTCCAAAACCTCACAGCTTTCAACCCCCTCAACCCCCAAATCTATACCAACCAACGATGGTTTAATGTGAGCCTCTTGATATTCCCCGTTAAAGGGGGTATTTAATAAATCAGTAGGAAACTCCTGAAATCGCTTAAACTGCATCTATCTAACCTACCCGTGAGAGATATAAATTAAACAGTGGCTAAAATCCATTTAGTGTAGTAAGTTTGAGTCCTCCCACCTTAGATATTCCATCATACCTTCGATACTTATTGGATTCTAATGGTTGGGGTTTACCCCTAGAAGTTGATAACTTTTAACTAGAATTTGAGCTTGGGAGTTTCTATTTAGCTGGCTTCCCAACTTTTATAAAAAGATTTTTATAGTATAAACTATTGCCATCGAATCTGAAATTATCGAGCCTGATGGGTTCAATCTATTTGGGCGAGTGGGTGAGAATTGGCGAATATTATCTAATAATTCACCAATTTGCTCATCTGAAGCTAATCAAGTCTGATAACTTTGATTTATTTGTGTGAGTGGGTGAGAATTGGCAAATAAGATCATATCTGAAATTATCGAGCCTGATGGGTTCAATCTATTTGGTGCGAGTGGGTGAAGATTGACAAATATCATTGAATAATTCACCAAATTGCTCACCTGAAACACAATAAAAATCAGCATTAGAGTTTAAATAGATTAGGTAGTTAGGATAATTAGCTCACCAGCCATGAGGGCAACAGCGAAGCTGTTAGTCTGAGTGGCTTGAGAGTAGTGCTGACAGCCTATAGGCTACAATGTGAGCTTATCATTGATAAACTTTAAATACTGTAGCAAAGCACGGGTATCTGGATGTTAGGTTTATATATTTTAAAAACTTGCCTAATTTGGTTCACCTATTTAATAAAATACTTTTGGCAAGTTAAGTAAAAGTTGATTTAGTAGTTTGGAAGACATGTCATAAATGATTTTATATAGAGAGATGTTTCGGGTAGCAGTTTGGTGCTATTTGATTGATTCGATAGGTTTATTTTGTTTGACCGAGTGGTTGATGGCTTTTGGTCAAATCAATAAGACACAGTTTAGTTCAAGGGTGATTAGTTATTGGTTGTTTTGATAAGTTCAGTTAGGTTTTCCTGAGTGGTTGGTGGTTTTTGGTTGATTCGATTGAACAATTAGATTTGGCTGAGTGGTTATCTTATCTATAGTATAAAATTAAATTAATAAATATGAATATCTGAAATTCTATAGACCCTGTAGCGAAGCGTGGGTATTATGCTAGTCTACTTAATAAAATAATTCACTGACTGATGTATGACTGACATTTAAAACCTTTGAGTCTGATAAGTTCAATCTACTTGGTATGAGTAGTTGAGAATTGTTGAATATTATCAAATCTGAGCTAACGAGTCAGATAGGGTCAATCTATTTGGGTGAGTGGGTGAGAATTGACAAATATTTACTGAATAATTCACCAAATTGTTCATCTGAAACTAAATAAAAATCAGCATTAGAGTTTTAAGTAGATTAAGTTAAGATTATCAACTCACCAGCCACAAGGGCAGCAGTAAAAGCTTAGTCTGAATGGCTCAAGAGTAGTGCTGGCACAGCCTATAGGCTTGTCAGTGTAAGCTTATAAACCTGAGCAATGCCAGGTAACTGCTTGTAAAAACTAAAATAATTTAGAATCATCTGGCAAATTATAAGCCAGGTGTAACTGTGCACACCTTTAACCACAAGCTAAAAGTGGGGTAAAAATGCTGTAACAGGTTCATAACCTGTTATAACTAGGATAAATACAATATTCTCTATCCCTCTTATCTTTATTTAATTAATGATTTGGATTTAAAAAGTTCTACTAAATTATAGATACTGTAGCAAAGCATGGTTATAATATTAGTAATTTTATAACTTAATTTATTGGCTGGTTTACTTTGATATTATAAGGGCTTGAGAAACTCAGATTCATCATGATATGAAGTTCTAATAACACCTCAATTTTCTGAACTATCAGCTATTAGGGTCATCTAGTTAGATGATCACTCTGAGGCATTTAGCTTAAAAATATTGTATATGGCAGGGTAGGATAAAATCCAATAGGCAAAGATAAACTGCTGGCAGGAAGGATATTTGATGCTTTATTCAAAATAATAACCAGCCTTTTATACCTGATCAATAAAAAATTCAAAGGGAAAGGGATTTTAAAGATCTCAATAGAAACTAAGATAAAAATAAATAGATGGGATCATGGAGTAACTTTTTTCCCCTTCATTGGTTGGAACCTGAAAGTTTTCTTTTAAGACCCACCCTAGTTGATGGAGGAACTTTGGTTGAGTCAACTTCTAAAACCTCATAGCTTCCAACCCCCTCAAACCTCATATTCATACCAACCAACAATGGTTTAATGTGAGCCCCTTGATATTCCTCATTAAAGGAGGTATCTAATAAATCAATAGGAAACTCCTGAGATTGCTTGAACCCTATCTATCTAACCTACCCAGATGAGATATAAATTTAAACTGTAGCTAAGGTCCATGTAGTATAGTAAGTTTGAGTCCTCCCACCTTAGATATTCTACTATACCTTCAATAACTTATTAGATTCTAATAGTTGGGGTTTACCCTGGAGGTTGATAACTTTTGACTAGTATTTGAGCTTGGAAGTTTCTAATTTAGCTGGTTTCCAAACCTTTATAAAAAGATTTTTATAGCATAAACCATTGCCTATCTACTTAATAAAATATATTCACTGAGACTAATATACTGACTGAATGACATCTGAAACCTTCAAGTCTGATAGGTTTATTCTATTTGGGTGAGTAGTGAGAATTATCAAATATTAGCTAATAATTCACCTGATTACTCACCTGAAACTAATCAAGGTTGATATGTTCAATCAATTTGGGCAAGTGGGTGAGAATTGGTGAATATTATTGGATAATTCACTAATTTACTTATTGAAACTAAATAAAAATCAGTATTAGGGTTTTAAGTAGATTAAGTAAAGTTAGGATAATCAGCCCATAGCCACAAGGGCTACAGCAAAGCTGTTAGTCCAAGCAGCTTAAGATATTGCTGGTACAACCTATAGGCTATGTCAGTGTAAGCCTATAAATAAACCTGAGCAACACCAGGTATCTCCACTTATAAAAAGTAAGTTTATTTAGAACCATCTGGTAATTATAAGCTGGGTGTAGTAGCGCATACCTGTAACCACAAGCTAAGATAGGATAAAAATGCCATAACAGGTTCAAAACCTGTTATAGCTAGGATGAATATAATTTTATCTATCTCTCATATCATTACTTAATTAATGATAAGGATCTTGAGAAAAAAAATATAAAAATCTGCTATGTTATAAATACCATAGTAAAGCATGGGTATATCTAGTAATTTTATAACCTAATTTATTAGCTGGTTTACTTTGATATTATTGTGAGGGCTCAAGAAACCCAGGTTCATCATGATATGAAGTTCTTGCAACACCTTAAATTTCTGAACTATCAGCTGTTAGGGTCATTATATTGAACATTAATTCCAAGGCATTTGGCCCAAAATATTACATATGGCAGTTTGATAAAATCTAATAGGCAAAGCTAAATTTACAGCAGGAAGTATATTTGATGCTTTATATAAATGGCAATCAGATTTTTATACATGTTCAATAAAAATTTAAAGAGAAAGGGATTTTTAAAGATCTCATTAGAAACTAAAATAGAAATAAATAGATGGGATTATAGAGTAACCCCAGGGAGGGACTTCTACTGATATATGTACAATCTTAGCAGTTTCATAACAGTGGGGAGACCCACATGCTTAACCACAAGAGTGTCATCAGTGGGCAACCAGAAACAAGGGTTTGGGGGCCCTAGATTACTAGGGGGATGGAAGCTGCAATTGCAGCATCAGCTTCATCTGTGAAGTTAAGGTTAAAATATCCCTTGTATGGGCAGAAGTTAAATCCAGCAGGCAATAAGCACCTGGCCAAGTTTTATAATGTCTTTATCTAATATTAAGACAATTTTCCATAATCAAACCAAAGGCCAAATCATGTATGGTTTCAGGGGGATTGTCTGGATGTGGGAGACACTTAGTCCAACCCTCCCTTAAGTTAACTCAGGCTCTTAAAGTACTTAATGGGTTGATCACCCTGAAGGGCATAAAGCCTACAACTGGATCTAATGGATAAGTGAAAAAACAGTTTTTTAAATATAATTTACTATTTAAAGTAAATAGGCTAGAAGTGAGAGTGATAGGGTATTTGCCATAAGTTAGAAACAGAAAATTACAAATTAATAGATAGCAATTAAAAAAGATTCTCTTTTCACTTGGCATAACTTTTCAAGCAAATTATATGAAAACAAGAAAATAATTTCAATTGCCTGTTGTAGTTTTACTCCAATGCCCTAGGATCTCCGCCAGCTGCTCCAGTGTGTGACAAGTGGTGAAACTCCCCCCACCATTTTCTGTCTGGTAGAAAAACGTGCTCAGACTGGCTCACCCAGTCATACAAACCCCTGGGACAATTTTTTCCTCCCAAGGCTCTTGATGCCCACCTCACTCATAACCATGTGGTACCTCACTTCCCCCTGGTGCTCCCCCAGAGCAACATGTACTACAGCCTAGGGGTTTACTATGGGAAACTCTTCCCATGCCATGACCAAGCCATTATTAAAATGGCTCAGGCGGTGATGATACCCGCCAGATTTATTGATTTCTGCACCTACAAGGGGTATTTTGACCTCAGCTTCACCTGCAAAGCTGATGCTGCCACTGCAGCAACTGTGCCCCTGGTATTCCAGGGTACCCCTCTTCTTCACAATTTGGACTAGGCTCCCAGCAGACAACACTTTG
Source organism: Massospora cicadina (assembly GCA_022478985.1). Classification (NCBI taxonomy): domain Eukaryota; kingdom Fungi; phylum Entomophthoromycota; class Entomophthoromycetes; order Entomophthorales; family Entomophthoraceae; genus Massospora; species Massospora cicadina. Next base: position 8,147 of record JAKSZP010007549.1, read on the forward strand.
GTGGTCCAGTTTGCTGGTTTGCCCACCCACTTCCCCCCTGCGGTGCTCTACCAGGAGCTGATGGACGGTTTGGCAGCCTATGGCTCCAACCCCATCTTACAATTTGTGGTCCCAAATGGGGCCACATGCCTTGCTGGGCCTCGGGCATATGCCACAATCAGCCCTGAATTTAGTAAAATCTCTGTTTTGATTCCCCCTTGCACCATCATTCCTTCTGCCCCTGACCATCCATTTTGGGCCCACATCAAGGGTGGGCGGACAATATGCTCATCCTGTTTCAAGTTGGACCACTTGAAACACAAGTGCCCCTCCTTAGTTACTTCTGACAGATCAGATATTTTCCTGCTGACCCCCAATCTACTGCTCACCCCAAACCAGTTCTGGCATGGGGTACAATCCTATCTCCCCTCCCTCAAAGCATGTTGCTGCATCTGTACCTGCTGCCACCAATCAGCCTCCTCCTCGCCCCAGTGCCACAAATGCTCCACCCAATCAAGCACAGGATCAGACCCCAGTTTGATCCCATGAATCCTCCAATGAATCAACCAATCCTCAACCATATGCTGATTCCCCAATTCAATTCAACCAGAATCCATGGGAGTTATTAGCTAAAATTGACAATTCAGGTAATATCATTGAAGAACCATCTCTTCAAGTCAACTGGTTCTGTAATGCAGACTGGGATGCAGAATTCCCCCCTCACTTATATGTTTCACAGCCAGATGCTGAATCATTCTACAGCGACCACCAGCTTGCAGTAGAAGCAGCTGCCACACCATATTGTCATCCCCTCCACAAAGCTGCTGCCAAATCAGTGGTGATGCTCACAGGAGGAATTCCACCTCCTGTTATCCCCATAAATCTTACTCCAAAAAGTAAGATTAATATTAATCAATTGCACAAAAATGTCAATGATGCTATCCAGAATGTGGTAACTGTAGCACGAAATCTGAAAGCTAAGATTACCTGAACCAATATTGCTGCATTTGTTAAACTACCAGATGCCCGCATTAAATCCAAAAAAGCTTTAGCCAAATATCACTGCCATTTTCATAGTTGTCAATTTCTCAGAAGTACCAATCATCAGAGATATTGAACCACATGCCGCCAATGCCCTGACGCTCTTGATACCCACTTTGACACGTACCCTACTCTGGGATGAGGAAGCTGCTGCCAAAGATGAGCCCCCAACCCCCCTCTCCTTCTGCCATGGAGGGATAAGTGGTCTCCGATGCCCACCTGGTTGGTTGTTTCATTTGATGTGTTTCATTCAATCTTCTCATTTGGGCATATTGTTTGAATCAATTAGTTACGTTAGTTTTAGTTTTAGCTTTTATTTTGGTAATGTCCATCCCCTTTTCAGCTTACCTTGGTTAAATAAAATAGATAGCAATTAATATCTTGCTTGCTGAAAACTCTCAGCACCAACTTTTATTTTTCCATTTTTATAAAGATTAAGCAGTAGCAGGAAACACCCCACATGACAACTACCCAAGGCTTCCTTTTTAACTCCATATCATTAAATGATTAATTAGATAATGATAAGATAAAGTTTTCTTTCCGCTCAACATCACTTTCAAGCTTTTTTTAAAAATAGTCAATTTTCCACTGCCACCTCACTGCAGCAGTTTTCCAATTTATGTCCTCAAATCCACCACCAGCTGCCCCAGTGTGAAGCAGAAGTGCTCCACCCACTAGCATTTGCCACCCAGCAGGCAAATGCATATGGACTGGCTCATCCAGTCTCCCAAATACATATGGCTGATTTGTCCCTCCAAGTGACTTAGCACTGCACCTCGTGTGAGTCCATCTAACCTGCCCCACCTCCTAGCTCTACCTCAATCCACTATCTGCTTTTGCCTCCACATTGAATATGGACATCTCTTCCCATATGCTGACAAAGCAATTATTGAGCTGGAAATGTCAACCTTTGCACCAGCAGGATTTATTGACTTCTGCCCTTACAAGGGCTACTTTAATATTGGCTTCCTCACTGAAGAGGACGCCGCCGCTGCATCAGCAATGCCCTTAATATACAAAAACACACCCATTACCACCACCTGAACACATCCTTCCACTGATACCACACTCATGGTGAACTTTGCAAACCTCCTCTCACACCTTCCCCCTCAAACACTCTATGAGGAGTTGATGTCAGGGCTGTCCACCTATGGCACAGACCCCATCCTCCAATTTATTGTCCCAAGTGGTGCTGAGTGCTTAGAGGCATCTTGGGCGATGGCCACCATTACCCCCCACCAGCTTACCATGGCCCAGCATATCCCACTGCAAGCCTATATCTCATCCACACCTGGCCATTTCTTTTGGGCTCACATTGACAATGGTCACACAATTTGCCTCCTCTGCCATGAGTTGGACCATATGAAAAAAGTATGTCAATACAATTCACACCCTGCAGACATTGCCAACTCCACCAATGAGGCCACATCAACAGCGTTAAAGTAGGGATTTTGGCTGCCCTCACCCCCAGGCCATGCGCTCAATGAATCAGAAGCAAAATCTAGAAATCCAAATTCAAGCTGGACAATTTATACCCGTGCCAACCAATCAGGTTTGGCTTGAACCCATGTTCAATCCAAACAAAATTCCCACCCCAAAACTTAATTAGCCACAGCCACCTATCATAGAATCAATCCAATTCAACCAAGATCTATGGGACTTATTGGATGAAGTGTCCAAATCTGGTGAAATCATCCCACCTCTGAGTAAACCATTCAATTTAGAACCTTATCTGAATTCAGAATTTGATTCCCACTCCCACCCAAACAATATGTCGTCAAACCAAATTCTACCACTTATCATAGTGATCATCAGCTTGCTGAGGCCATGGCGGCCTCACCCAAAAATTGCCATCTCTGCGAAGCCATGGTAAATTCTGTCACCAGAACTAAAAGAGGGCTGCATTTCACTGAATTCCTTCAATCTCCCTACTATTGCAAAGGGTGAAATTGAACGCCTCACTGAAGCTGCCATCACCACTGTCAAGCATTTTAAAGAACTGGCAGATTTTTTCATCCACACAGGTCACCAGGGAAAACATTGCAAAATTAGCCCAGCTATCCAACTCCCACATCCAAGCTGAACACCATGTTGTCAAACTCATATAGGCTATTCTCCAGGCCCAAATTGTTGATTTCAATGAACATCTGCCTCTCCTTGACCCTCACCCTGCAGACGCCCCAACCCCCTTGCTATCAGCATTGATCTGCCTCTACAATGCTGAAGTTGAAGATCTGCCTGATCCCCATCCAACTCCGCCATGTTGGGATAAAAGGCTCACCGCTGTGCCACTTGGTAAGTTTTTTTTCTTGTTTTTTATGTGTCCTGCTGCTTGTTTAGGGTGGTTGATTCACGTTTTTGGTTTGTTTAGTTTTGAGTTTCTGTTTTGGTAATGTCTGTCCCCTGGTTGGTATAACTCGAATAAATTTAAATTAGATAATGATAAGATGGATATAGGAATTGGTTTGACCATTTAGTACTAAAAAAGATATAGGAATTGGTTGTTATATCCAGAACAGGTTTTAAACTTGTTATGACTTTTTTCTGCCATCTTAACTTAGGGTTACCCTTAGCATCAATTATAACACGGTTATAGATTGTAGATAATAATTAAAATTATTAATCTCCTTTAAATAATTGCCAGTAGATTGAAATACTCAAATGCTATCAGGCTCAATCCCCAATATTCTTAGAAATGATTTATATATTAATTAGCTCAACTCAAGTGAACTATGATCATAAATCAGTATTTGCAATAACTTAATATAAAAATTGTGACACCATATTAGAGTTTTATCCAAAATAGGGCAAATACTGACAGAACCCCTCCAAGGCTTGGCTAAAGGTCAAGCCATGTCTTCTGAACTCTATGCAATGAATAGCAAACAAATGCCCGCCTATTGGAAAACTTGGCATTGATACTAGCAATATGATTATCTTTGGCGTGAGTCACTTTTCAATCATATAATTTTGATTGCCCTTAGCATCAGTTGCTGGTAAATTGTAAACTCAATATAATTATCCTTATCATCAGTTGCCAGTAAAACCAAAACATAGGCTTCAATGGCAATAGAATACCTTGCATACTGAAAATCCTTAGCATCAATTGCCAGCAACATCCATTGGTTTATCCTCAGCATCAATTCACTGGTAAACCTTAAATTAGCTCAACCCAATTAATAAGGGTTCACAATTTTTTTTTCTTCATACTATTGAATCATCAAACCTCTAGTTTAGAAAACAAAAGACAATGATTGTTTGGGATTATTAGTTTTTATATTGGCTTGCCCATGGCAACTTTTTTTAACCTTCTCAGAGATGGAAGTTGTGGTCCCAAAAATCAAGTTAAAAATCATTAGTTTTAGTTAATAAAAATATTAAATTAGGTATTTTGTTATCAAATTAAAGATTTTCTTTAAAGAAGGTTGGACCAGTTGGAAAAATACTCCAAATGGCACTAACTTATTCCAGATCATCCTTGAAAAACACTCCAACTGACCCTGAGGAACTTTGAGGTGCGCTGAGATTCTTAAAGTGTCTGGTTCTTGCAGTACCTGATCTGTGAACTTATCTACCTGTTGTTCATCCTGGGTTCGACCACTTGACAGCTGGTGCAGAGGCCCAAGGTTTGGTGATTGCTCCTCCTTTTTACTGGGTTTTGATCTTCATTGGGAGCTTAGAGACCTGGCAGGGAGCAACTATATTGGGATGAGTGGGACGCTTAGTCCAACCCTCCCTTATGTACTTCAGGATCCCAAAAGTGCCTGATGGGTTGTTCACCCTAAAGGGCATAAAAACTACAACTGTAACTCATAGATAAGAGAAAATTATTTATTTAAATAAAGCCTTGCAAAATTATGAGTATCTAGGCTAGAAGTGAGAGTATAAGGAGATTTGCCATAATCTGATAATAGAAAAATTGCTAAGCAATAAATGGCAATCAAATGCCTCACTTATTGAAAAAACTTAGCATTGATTTCTAGAATCTTAATAAATTATATATATTTTAAATTTTTAAATTTTATTTGTGGCATGCCAACCAGGGGATGAACATTACTGAAGCTTGAAGAGCTAAAAAAATGAACAAACAGACATACTTGAATAGAATGATTTGACTACTCAAAACAAGCAGGAAAATACAAATGAATGAGAACACAACCACCCAGATAGGAAAGTGACAAGCTGCTCAACCCAACATGGTGGAAGGGGAAGGGGGATTGGGGGGCTCATCCTCAGCATTGGAGTTTGCATCAAAGGCAAGCGTGCTGGTCAAGGCAGAGAGCAATGGTCTGGGGTGATCAGCAACATGGGGGGCAAATAGGCTGGTGATCAGCTGGGCGTGGAAATTACCTGCTCTAAAAATTGTGCTAATGTCTGGGAAAAGCAGTTCTTTACATGAAGGCATATGGAAGGAAGCTGGGATAATAAAGAAAAGGTGGTGTGAGTGACTTTTGCTTGGCCTGAAAATTGATAACAGTTTTCTGGATGGCAGCATTTGCTTGTTTGTAAAGTTTAATATGTCACATTTTCCCTTCAGGGCTATGGTTGGAGCAATAATGGGAGGAGGTTGATCCTTGGAAAGCATCACCACTGACAAATCAGCCATATTGTGGATGTTGCAAATATCTGGGTGAGCAGCTGCTGCAATAGTGAGCTGGTGGTCAGAGAAGAACACAAGGGCGTTCATCTGGGAGGCATAAAAATGATGAGGGACCTGAATGGGCTGCTGTACCTAGATAAATTCTTTAATTTGGATTTTTTATTCTTCAATTACATTACCCATCTCATTGGTTTCATCCAATGATGTCTATGGGTTCAAGTTGTACTGGAAATTGGGTTAGTGAATTGATGTGCTGTGGCTGTCAATTGAAGAATACCATGATAAAAGACTGTTGTCCAAGCCAATTCCTGATTGTATGAGGCATAGATGGCACTGGACTAAGGAGGATTCTGATTGGCAGCTGCAGGCACTGTAGTGGCAGCAGGATTTGGGGGAGGGGGGAAGGATTGTACCCCATAATGTAAAGGCAGTGGAATGTGTGGAAATTGGGGGCCAGATGGAGACAATGCAGGTCCAGTAGAAGCATCAAGAGAGGGGCATTTATGCTTCAAGTGATCCAACTTGAATCAGGATGGACAGATAGTCTGCCTGCCCTCGACATAGGTCCAGAATGGGTGGTTGGGGGCAGAATAAATGATGGCATTGGGGGATCAATTGAGTGATTTTATAAAATTCTGGGCTAATAATGCAAATGCCCAAGGCCCAGTGAGGCAAGTGGCCCCATTGGGGACCACAAACATAAGGATGTGATTGGAGCCATATGCTGACAAAATCTTCATCAACTACTGATGGAGCAAAGCAGGTGGAAGGTGAGTTAGCAACCCTGAAAACTGAACCACCATAGTGGTGTATGTGGGAAGCCAGGTGCGCATTGTGGGGATAGGGGTGCCCTGAAAAACCAAGAGTATGGTGGCCTCAGTGGCAGCATCAGCTTCACAAGTAGAGTCTAGATCAAAATACCCCTTATATGGATGTAAATTTATAAAACTGGCTGGCAGATTCACAACATGGGCCATGTCAATAATAGCTTTTTCAGTGTATGGGAACAATTTCCCATATTTGACCCAAAGGCCAAAATGCAGCTGGGAGCAGGGGAGAATATGTGGGCTGTAAAGCACTACTTGGGCATGAAAGGTGGGTGACGAGATCCTTGGGCGGAATGAACTGGACTGATAATTTGGTAGGAATGGACAAACCAGTTTAAGCGCATTTTCCCAGTGGACAGAAAACGCAGGGTGGGGTTTCACTGCTTCCCCACATGGGAGCAGCCAGCAGAGAATCTGAGGTCATCAGGGAGTGAACAGGGGAGATAGGCGTAGGCTAGTTAGACTTATTTTACTTTTTTAAAAAGGTTTGCTCAAAAAGCTACTCCAAGCGGAAAGAAAACCATAATAAATTATATATATTAATTATAATTATTATTCTATCCTTGGCATAAATCGCTGGTAGATCAGAATACTTGAGTGCTATTGGGCTCATTCTTTGATAGTTTCAGGAATGACTTTTTTATTGATATAGATCAACTCAAGTGAAAGGGAAGCGCAAATTTAAATTTTTTAATAACTTAATATTTAAAAAAATCATGACACCAGGTTAGAAGTTTCACCCAGAGTAGGGCAGATCTTAACAGAAAGCACAAGGGGACTGTAAGGCACCTCCTGGAATGGTGCAAGGTAGAGGGCAAGATCCTTGGGAGGAACATATTAATTCAAGGAGTTGGAGGGACTGGATAATCCAGTCCAATCATGTTTTCCTGTGGGTGAGAAAACACTAAGATGGGGTATCCACTGCCCCATACTGGAGAAGCAGTTGATGAAGATAAGGACATCAGGATTGTATGGTTTGTTGGTACTTCAATGTTGTTTATAACTACTTTACTTTCATATATTTTATCATAAGTAATTTTGAATAGAAAGAAAAGCCCATTTTGGTTCAATTATATATTTTTCTTATTTTATTAAAATATATTCTGTTTTTGCTCATTTTCAATCTGTTAGTAATTTCCATCCCCTGCTTTGATTACCTTAGATATAAGATATATAAATGACCATAATTCTATAAACAAAGTATACTAACTGATGTGAGTAAACTCTTTATTAGACATATATAATGTGTATTCTTTTTACTTTTTTCATCAATCTATTAAAAAACTATCTTTTGCTTTTCTGTTTAAAATATCTTTGTATGCTATAAATATAGTACTTATTCTTATATTCTTTTAGATTATTATTTTGTTATATAAAGTAGAGCAATAATGTTAATCATTTGACTTATGATTTTATTTTTTCCTCACTAATTTTCATTGTATAACTTGGAAAACATACTGGAGTTACTAAGCTGCTCTACTTAAGCCTACCTGAGCCCATTTAAAGTTAGGATTGTGGGTGCTTCTTCCATGTCTGGCTGGTGTTATTGATGCCCTTTACCCTATACTATTTTTCCTTGAAAGTTGATGTCAGGGAAAATCCTAACATGAGTGGAATTCCTGAGATTCCAAATTAATTTTAAAATCAAGAAAGTAGGTGTTAAAGTTAAATTAATTAATTGCATATCAAAGCTTAGTTGCAACGATGTCAGACCAATTAACTGAGTACCAAAATTCATATCAATAAGTTGAGGCATCCAATTAAATACTAAATTTTTTCAAAAAAGAGACATTTCCAACGTCACTATAAATCAAGCACATGCATAATTACAGAATCTCAAAAAGAATACTAATAACAATCTTGTAAATTAAATAAGCTTGAGAAAGTCCAGATTGTGAAAAATACTAACTAATAAATGTTATTTAAACTTTGTGGTCTAAAGTTTATCAAAATGTGACTTTCTTTGTTATTTACTATTTTTTGTTGCTATATAATATCCCCATAGAAACAAGGTTGTTGTAAGTGGTTTAACCAATCATCATTTAGAGCAATTAATATTTTATAATTAAATTCACTAATAAATTAAAGATAGGATTTGGTAGTGCAAAGAGTCTTGAGCATGTGGCCCATATCTTATTAAGGAGTTGCCAAAGTTATATTAAATTACTTATGGCGCTTTTGCCTCAGCGCCACAATTTAGATATGTCATGTTGAATCCCATAACCCTTCCAGTGTAAATTCTACTCCCTTGATTTGATAATCACATGGGCCTCTGACTTTGGTATTTTTAACCACTATGGTTATATATATATTTTTACCCTCTATATTGTTTCCTGCTCCAACGTAAATTATTTGGTACAAGGAAACATATTTTATTATGGCCATTTTCTAGAACCTCAACTGCAATTAGTTGTTTGAGACTACAATGTAAATCTGCTGATCCCTAGGATTTTACTCAA